>CM039727.1:40130003-40379824 GCA_022539455.1 Dendrobium nobile
GTTTTTAAAAGTAAACTTTGGACCCCTTTGATCTAGCTGATAGGATAACCCCAAGCATTCCAAAATTCACTAATTCAACTTAAATTTTAGAGAATATTATCCTAAATATTAAAACTAATCAACCAACTAAATTAATTAAAAATAATCCCAAGACTCTAATATCTAAACTTTAATTAAAATTTCCCCTTTAACCTTCATTAAATCAAATCACAAAAAACTTGAACTAATTGCCCAATATATTATATATTCAAGACCACACAGCCTAATACACACACATAGAATTATTTTTTAGAACATAATTTCTAGCTTTAGACTAAGTTGGTGTTTTCTTTCTTTATATTTCTATGATGTGGCAACTTGCATGTGGCACGTGTGCTGATTGTTTTAGCTTTATGTTTTAATTGCTCTGATGATGATTTTTATTATTGTATCATTTTTGTGATGTGATGGGCGAGAGATTACCCTTAGGTTAGGAGTAATTTTGATACTTATGATCTTTTTGAAGATGGTCATGCTCATACAGTGCTAAAAAGGGGGCTAAAAATAAATAAGTCATATGTAATGCTGGCTTGAGTACTTTTATTTTCATATATAACTGCTTGGGATTTTTTACTTTAACTGTTTAGAATAACCTTACAAAAGAGTAAATTTTTTTATAACTTTTATGTAATGTATTTAAAGTAAAGAGTTGTGAAAGTCTATAAAATAAGGCATTTTAATAAAATATCTTGTATCCAAAGAGAAAAGAAAGTCTCTTTACAAGGAATTTCTTTTCATTTGGGTATCCTATTGAGGATGAACCATAAGAAAATTGAATAAAGGCGATTCAAAGAAGAACCAGAAGATGAAGATCAAAGATAAAATTGCCTTATTTTTATGATTTGCAGCATTCAATATGATTAGAATCTATAATGTTGTTGGTGGAGCCTGGCCACCATTAATTTTCTATAGTCTCTGGGTTGTATATTATATGTCATGGACTTTTCAAAAATCTTTTTTCTCTGGTTGATATTTTATTTATGTGTTTATATTATTTGCGTAGTAGAAATTATATGTTTTGTAGTTTTATTTCTTATCCTTCAGAGATTGCGTAGTAGAAATTTTGCGTAGGTTTATTGCATAATGTAGGTTTATTGCGTAGTAGAAATTTTAATTTCTTATATGTATATGTGCTTGATTTTGCTAAGCTAGGCTCTTTAGGAATAAAACTTTTTTACTTGTAATTAAAAATTAAAATTTTAAGAATTAAATAATATGAAAAGATAATGATCAAGGGAATAAGCCTGAGGTCGGCTGGGGTCGCATGCATCTTAATGCATTCTTCTTTTTCCTTATTTAGATGCTTCCTTGCTTGTGGGTAGAGTTCAAATAATTCGACCTATGAGGATGAGGTATAGAAACTAGGAAGTCTAGTCTTCTAAAAAATTATTTTGCAAGCCTTTTTAAAATTTCATATATTCCTGATTTGAAGATTTTAACTAGCATGCATTACATTAGAAACAAACTAAAATTAAAATTTAATTGTTTTAGTCTTAGAAGCATACTACCTTTCATAAGTACAAGGTCACTTAGGAACCTCTCTAGATGTCGGCCTTAATTTATAAAAACTCTGCCACCCACCCATCTTTCATAAAGACCGAACAGCATGGATTTTTATACGATAGATGATTAGTTGACTTTCTTTTTCAGGCAGGATATAAGGCCATAATGTATTAGCTAGAACATGGGTCTTAGTATTATATGTAGAATATTAAACCCATTATAGATTTAGGGTTCAACACAACTACTATCAGTTTCTCATAGTATGCCTCATCGACAGGCAAGTCTTTTATCCTTCAGAGACTATAAATCTCACCTATACGCATCACATGGATGATGTCACCTCCATCTTTCTCTCTTATGTGCTTAGAGTGCAGTATTATCTTTCTTCGGTTTCTTTTCCTTACCTTAGTCCTTTCGGATGATGATATGAATCGTGCATGTTGACCAAGCCAAGTTGATCCTTTTCTTTCCTCTGAATAGGAAGTTACTAGACTCCTCCCTATGTGCTAATCCTATCTGAGAGAAAAATGTATAGTCCTTAATCATGAGTCATCTTAAGCCCCGGCTTAAGATGTAATTGACCATGGGGGCTTGCGCCCGTAGAAAACCAAATCCCACATCAAATAAACCCCACTTGAGCTGATGTATTGGATGGGGGAAGTCTCGTGACTTTAATCAGGTTATACATATTATTGCACATCGAGTTGCATAGGCGAAAGCCTCTATCCTTAATGATTAATCGCATGTATGATCTCATCTTCCCTCCCATTGGCCCGCTTGTGAATAGTGCAAAGGCCTATGACTATTTTATCCTATGGGATAGTGCGATCCTACCCTTTGCATTCTATCCCACTAAGCGGTGTCCTTTCGGAGGCCTACAATAATGAGATCAATAGTTCAAAAAGTAACTAAATCATATAACTAAAATTAAAGCATATCAAAGGAGTAATATGTATAATAGCAGACAAATTATTGTAATAACATTAATTAGTATGATCACAAATAAATGCATAAATAATAAAATGCACATGAAGTAGCATTAAAGTCTATAACCAGTAAAGCGATGTAGTGCAGAAGCCAATAAAGAATATGATATAGAAATTAGTAAATTAATATGACTGTCAAATCACTAAAGCAGTCATCATATATATACTATTAATCAGTAGAGAAATAATATAAAGTGATAAAATTAAGGCATCAATAAAGGCTATCAAAATCATATTAACACAGTAAGATCATATAGGAGTGTACACATATTATTCATGTATTCTATATCAATATCAAATCAGTATATTACATGTTAAGTATGTTATATGCTTAGTGATTTGACTCAACTCAATATATCCATGTATTCTATATTATGGAATCTGGTCAAATTCGGGTCAACTTTGGGTTAACGAGTTGACCCGTACCTGACTCAATTTTTCAAACTGGATAAATTTTGGAATCTGATCCCTACCCGTTTGCCAAACGGGTTAACCATAACCCAAAATTTTGGGGTCGGGTTTCGGATCATGTTAGATATTAACATCCCTAGTTAATTGTACTTATTATGATAATCATAAAGCAAGAAAGAAAATAGTTTACGTAATGAAGTTGTTACAAATAAATTTACTAGGAAATTGGTATACATTAGTGATAACTTGAAACATTGGAGAAAGCATATTTGTTGTGTTATTATAAAAAAGCAATTTGAAATATAGAAATAGTTCATTATTTAAAGATAATTAATGCGTTAAAATAAAGGAGACACAGACCTAGCGCCCTTCCAGAATACCACGGAAGAGGCAAGCGCTAAAAAATTAAAATAAATTTCATAAATAATACGAATTTTTTATTTTTTATTTAATATTTAAAACCTTATATTTATTTATATAACTATCTAACATTAAATCATATCAAATTTTATATATAAAAATATACATTTCATTTTAGTAAAGTTAATGAAATTATTATTTTTTAATTCAATTTAGGGATTAAGTTATTATATAAGAGAATTTGAATACATATCATAACATTCATATATATTTACATATATAACACATAAATCTAAAATAAAATATCTATTGTATAGCTAAATATTTTAAGAATCGAGTTTAAGCTAAGTCACCCTAATTCAAATTTATGTTGAACTCAATATGTTTAAAAAAAGAACTCACCCAATCAATAGTTTCTTCCACCTATGTGAAGACTCTTAATGATTTATAGAAAGTTACATATGAATTAACCAAGATAATAAAATAATGGCAAGATAAAACTAATTACCAGCTAATCAATATTTGGAATTAAATTAAATACTAATGATCAAATGGTAGACAGTTGCAATGAAAGGATGAAAACATCATATTAAAGCTGGATGTCTTATCTTGTTATTCATAATAGCATTCATGATTGCATTTATATGATAATAGATTGATGAGATTGATAAATAAAACTGAAGTAGAATTGAAAGAACCTACATAGATATTGATAAAACATGACATAACATATAACAAGGACATTGATAGATATATTAATGTAGTTCACTAATAAATACATTGACATAGCATATTGACATGACATAATGATTAATATTTTATTTTACCCATTTTTCTTATAGTTGATAGACATCTTTTTGCTTTAATGATTGTATTTGTTTTATTATTGATTGATACTAATTCTATAGGTCGATTATTGCTTATATTGATATATTATTGATTGTGGATTAATATTAAATGGAATTGGAGCAGGTATATTGATTTTTTTTTCTTATATTGAAGGAACTAGTAAGTTTTAATTACTTGTTAGGTTATATGATCATTATGTGATTTTTATTTGATTTCAAATAAAGGTAAGGAACCTTTAGATTTAGGGTAGGTTATATTAATAGTTTAGTTTTATTTTTAGCTCTTGGATTTTATCTATATTCTTTTGAATTTAATCCTGATGTAAATATTAATTGTAGTAATGTAATTATGCTAACATGAATTAAACATAATTGGGTACTATTAAATATTAACTGTAGCAATATAATTATGTGTCACATATTGATAATTCATCATATGATAAATTAGGTACTACTAAGGCTAAGGTAGAAGTGCCACAATACAACCCGATCAGGATAAATTCTATCGTATTGAGCTATGACACATAAATCCAAAGAACTAATTTAGAATATTTCAACTTTTTCTTACAGTATTCATTTGAAATAAACAATAGACTACATAACTACTAAAACATCTAAATATTAAAAATAAACTCATCCATAAGTTTTTTTTTTCTTTTATCAAAATATATCTACACTATAGTATGTGTCTATACACATAAGTTATAAAGTTGAATAATATACTATACATGACTATAACAAAATTAAAAGAGAAATATTTATAAACTTAGATCCAATCTTGAACTGCGAATCAATAACCTCCTTTCCCTTCCTAGATTCTGAAAACTAGAAGCAAAACTGCGGTGAGCTATAATAGCTCAGCTCGCCACACAAACTAATCTAAAATTTTAAATTATTTTATTAAATATTTTATTGAATTTTTAAAAATAGTAAGATATAGTCTCATAAATTAGTGTACTAAGAAATGTAATAAGAGCATATGAGTTATCCAATTATTTAAATAATAATATTGAGCAAATAAATAATTTATAATTTATATCATAAAGCGGTTCATATCACATTTCTTGGACCCAGAAAAAATCTCAAATTGTTCTAGTCCATTATGATTCCCTTTTGTGCTTATAGCACCAATACATGCCTTATAGACATCAGATATTCTCTATCCCATAAACAGGGGCGGAGCTAGAAATTTTTTTGTATGGGGGCACAAATTAATATTAATCATTAAATTACTCTCAAAATATAATTTTTATTCAATATAATCACATGTCATGAGATATATTTTTAACAAAAAATTATAAAAATACATATAAAATCATATGCATTTTCATTAAAAAAGAATAGATATATCACTCTCTATCTTATTATTTATTAAAAAAATTAATATTTTTTAGGGTTATTATTAAATTGAGTTCAAATAAATTGTTTTTATATTTGAGATTAATAGTCACTCATCTCTCCCAAAAAATATGATTTAATAATGTATACATATATATAGCATCACATTATAATAATTAAAGTGTAATTGAGCATGTGTCAGAATTACACAATTTTTTATACTAGTAGGCAACAAAAACCCTTCTTAACAAAAATGCATATTTTCATAAAAGAATTAAATTATCATAGATAATGTAAAACACTATTTCAAGACATCCATTATATTACAACACTGTTTTTTAGTGTCCAGATGATAAAAACTACCCAATTTCTAAATACCCAATAAAAAGTTTCTAAAAAATATTCAGAATATTCATAATCTCAAACTTTATAATATTTAAAAAATTATGATGTGAAAGTTTTACAGATGTAAAGTTATCCCTATTTTTTTCATAAAGGGAATAAAATTTTAATTGAAAACTCAATAAGATTGCATATTTTAAAAAATTTAAATAGGTGTAGCATAATCTACCTCGAGGCAAACAAGTTTTTCAATTGGGCCAACAAACATAAATAGCTCGAAGTAGCCTAAAATTGGGCTTTTTCCTCTCTCCTCTCTTTTTTTCTCTCTTATTCTCCTATTTTTTGATTTCATGCTCTCTATTTGCCAAATGGGGGATTAAATGGCTAAGCATGTCCAAAATACTCAGGTTAAATCGATTTGCAAAAAGGACACCTAACACTCCTAAAATCTCCACTTGTATCGACAAGTGCTAATTTCTTAAGGAATATTTTAGTTTAGTCAAAAAATGTATGTTTTTATTTTGGTTTTTATATTTGTAAAACCAATTAAATAAATAGAATTAGAGAGTAATCAAATATATATATATATATATATATATATATATATATATATATATGACTCTCTCATGTGCTAGTTAATTTGGGTGCATCGGTCAACATCATGTCCTTAAGAACTCTTGCAAGTTTGAAAGTTGATATCTACAAACTTAGTTCATATAAGATGATATTATGGATGAAATTTCTCCTGAAATATTAACACAATTAAAGTATAAGTACATAAAAATAAAGCAATAAAAAAAGAAAAAAATGTAAGAAATCTTAGCCTTGGAAATAGAGTTTATTAGCCTCCTATGCCTCCTACATAATGAGGTGGTTGAATAACTCAGTGAGCTTGAGATTAAGGTTAAGGAAGAAAGAATGAAAGAAAAAAAAAATATTATCAAAGTGATTCTGTGCAAAAGCAAACGTGTGCGATGCATTTTGATTTAGAATCTAGCTTGGAAGATAAATCATATATAATAAAAAATATGAAAAATGAGAAAATAGAATCAAATCAAATAAGAAAAGCTATATTCAATGTGTCTCTAAAGCAAATTAATTATGAAGAGGGTCCAAGTAGAAGTTAAGGATAATTTTAAGTTGTTTACTTTTAAGAATAACTCCAACTCTATTAACTAAGGATACTCCTAGATTATATAAAGAGGAAGGCAAAGTTTCTAAGTATTTTGTTCTTCATCTTCAAGATTTGAAATTTCTATAAAGCTTGAAGACACTTTTATGAATGAAATAATATACCTCTCTTATGATTGGCATCCTGCATATGTTAAAATGTTAATTAAACAAAATTTGACACCATCATCCTGGTTTAAAAAAATAATGCTCAAATTCAAATATGCATTAATTATACATATATGAATAAAGCTTGCCCCAAAGATTAGTTCTCGTTATCTATACCATAGCTTATGATGGATATAGCATTATTGCATTCAACTTTCTCATTCATGGATGATTTATTTTTGGTTTTAACCAAATTAAGATGACTCCTAAAGATGAATAAAATTTACATTGTTTAGAATAACTATAAGGGTTTAGTGTTACAAGGTCATAGCTTTCAAACTAAGGATGTCAAGGTGAGTATATCTCCATCAGAGAGCTGGGGAACCAATATTACTGCTTTTTTTTTAGAATCCATATTTTGGGGTTTCCATGAGAGATTCTTGGAATAATAATATGCATTGTCTTGATTGTGTTAGTTGTAATAGAGGAAAGGTCGGTGAGCTCCTAATGGAAGGTTCAACTATATCACCAAATGCTTCAAGTCCTGTCGGTTGGGTTCGAAAAAGAAGAAAGGAACAACAAAGGGAAGAAAAAAAAACAAAGAAACAAGAGTAGTAGGATTTTAATTATTGCACTCCATAAAATTATGACATGATAAACTCAAAATTTCACATGATCACAAAATTTAACTAAGTTCATCACAACATTACAAGTTTCCATACATATCACTATCAAATAATCCTCTTAGCAATAAAGGTTATCGCTTGGTGACACATTAAACTGACCTCAATAATTTTGATAGATATCAACAAGATGATTGATTGCTCCTTGGTTCTGACCTCCGCACTCAAGGACATCATTGATAGCTTGAATGGTGGATCCAAAACCTTGACCAATGATGCAAGCACATTTATCATCCAAAACCAAAATGTGGTTTTAAAGGAGATGGTGGGTCGGTGCTAACGACTTCAGGCCAGTTGAGGCCATCGAAACCAATTTCTAGGCGAGCGATACCATAATTATAATTCTATGTGATTGGGAGGGGACAACGCCCATAGTACATCTTCCCTGAGGTGCATAGGTAATCTTGAGAATTGAAGTCACAATATGTTTTGGATTTATCTCCTTGTTCTTTATAGCACATGTATGTTCATATTAGTATTTTTATTATTTTGCTTAAATAATGTGGTTAAAAGACAATGCTTGGAGAAAGTAGCTTAGTATCAAAATAATTATTAACATTTAATCCATATAATTATTCTGAAGCTAATGAGAAAAGCTTAGACAAGAAGTTTTGCTAGAAAAAAATGTTCATAATATTCTAACTAAAGTTTTAGTCTCGATGTGTCACAAATCCATCAAATTTTCTTTGAGATGAGTGCTATGCAAGTTTTAATTAATTTCCAACTATTATAAGAAGAATTACAATCAATTTTTTTATCATGAAATTATGATACTAAATTTTTACATTTTTGCCAGCTTACTATATAAAAGATCTTATATTTAACTAAAAAAACCTTGATATTACATGTAACATAAATTATAGATAATCTAACTACTTAATTTTATTCATCCAATAGTTAATGTAAATTGTCTAAAAATCTAATTATTCTTTAAAAAAATGTGACATGCAAACATGCATGGGAACACGCATAATAAAAGTAATCTCATTCTTATAAAAATAGAAAATTTTGAAGATCATCTTTATTAAACTCATGAGAAACATGAGCGAAAAAGATAGTGATCTCTCGTTTTGTGTCATCAATATTGGTGTCATCTCCAAAACTAGGTTAGCTTTGCCAAGCATTCAAGAATGCCTCTCTCATGTAGAAGCCAATGGCTTACTAAACTTTTTAATATTATTTTGAAGACTAAAAAGATGTCATATGAGTGGAGAATGAGTGTTTTAATTCATATTTTTAAGAATAAAGGTGATGCACAAGATTGTGTGAATTATAGAGGAATTAAGTTAATGTGTCATACTTTAAAACTATGGTAGCAAGTTATGGAGCATAGGTTGTGGCGTGATACTAATGTTTCTCAAAATTAATTTGGATTCATGCCGGGTAGGTCGACTTTGGAAGCCATAAATTTATTAAGAGGTTCGATGGAGAAATATAGAGAAAATAAGGAGGATCTACATATGATATTTATTGATTTAAAAAAAAACATATGATGAAGTTCCAAGAGAAGTGCTGTGGAGAGTTCTTGAAAAGAAAGGAGTAAATAACGCTTATATTCAAATCATTAAAGATATGTATGCATAAGTTATTACTTGTGTTCAAAAACAAGGTTGTTTGACCAAGTATTTCCCTATTTCGATTGGGTTACATCAAGGATCAGCCTTAAGCCCATATCTTTTTGCTTTAGTCATGGATGTTCTCACTAGAAATTTACAAGAGGATGTACCTTGGTGTATGCTTTTTGCTGATGATATTCTTCTTGTTGATATGGCTAGAGAGGGAGTTGAAGGTAAACTTGAATTATGGAGGTCAACCTTAGAGTCTAAAGGTTTTTGCTTGAGTAGATCTAAAACGGAATATATAGAGTGTAATTTTAATAGTAATAGACCTAATAAGGGGATTGTAACTTTGGGCGATCAATTCATTAATAAGAGTACACGTTTTAAATATCTTGGATCTATTATTCAGAGAAATATATGGGGATATTATCAGCAGAATTCAAGTTGGATGCTTGAAGTGGAGGATTGCATCGGGCTTGTTGTGTGATAGAAAAGGACCCCTCAAATTTGAGGGAAAATTCTATAAGATGGTGGTGAGGTCTGCAATGCTTTATGGTGCCGAATGTTGGCCATTAAAAGAGAAGCATAATACTAAGTTAATTGTGGCAGAGATGAGGATGCTCAATTGGATGAGTGGCTTTACCCTTAGAGATAGGATACGAAATGAGCATATACGTGAAAGGTTGGAGTAGCTCCAGTAGAAGATAAGATTAGAGAGAGTCGCCTTAGATGGTTTAGTCACATAAAACAGCAGCCTTCCGATGACCCGGTTAGGAGAGTAGAGATATTAGATTTGACTTATGTCAAAAAAGGTAGAGGCAGACCCAAAAAGACTTGGTTAGAAAGCATTAGGAATGACCTTTCTTTATTAGATTTAAACGAGAATTTAATTTTTAATAGGACACAATGGAGAAATAGGTTTTTTCATGTAGCCGACCCCACGTAGTGGGATAAAGGCTTGATGTTGTTGTTGTTGTATATAATACATAAATTTTAATAATTTCCTAATATCAAAATCACATTAATGAAAATATTGAAATTGATAAAGAATATTAATTATTATATTGTTTTTCACGTTGGTAGGGAGTCGAAGAGGTAGTTTAAACTTGAAAACGAGTGATTTGGTTTAATCATTTAAACAAAAATATTAATTTTATCATAAAGCACGAAATTACAAATATGCTCTTACTTTATTTTCTTAAGGAAATATATTTGAAAGTTCTTTCAAGATAAAAAATACCCAAACTTTATAGAAATGGTATTTAAACCTCTGTAATTCCACTACTATCATAATACTTGTTGGACAAATGAAGTTTTTTAGTGTTTTTTAAAGCAGCTTTCTAGTATAAATTCTTTTTAAGGATTTGTTTGAGAAGGCTCAGGCTTCGTTTGAGATGACTTTTTTACTACTTCTTGAAGCAGTTTTTTAGTTAAAATTTTTAAATTTTTGTACTAAAAAGCTGCTTCAAGAAGCAGTAAAAAAAACCGTCCCAAACAAAACCTTAATTTCTTAGTACTACTTCTTAAAAGCAACATTTTAGAACAAAAATTTTAATTTTTAACTAGAAAGCTGCCTTAAGTAGCAATAAGAAAGTCTTCACAAATGAAGCCTAAAATTAAAAATTGTTGTACAAAAAAGTTAATTTAGAAAGCAGTAAGAAAGTTGTCTCAAATGAAGCTTAAGTCGCTGGGGAGAAAATATTTTTTTTTTTTAAGTAATTGTAAGAATTATGAATATATTTTTTAAAATAAAATTAGAGAATAAGTTTTTTTTAGCCATCGCATAATAATAGATCTCATTGAAAAATCATATTCCCACTTAATTTTTTTGAAAAATAATAAGACAATAATAATAACAAAACAAAAAAGTGATCGCAGTTTTAAAAACAAAGCAAAGCTATAAGAGTGCCCCAATTAGACCCTAAGATGAACTCTCTCTTGTATGGTTTTATTTTAAAAACATTAATTATATCAATCAATCAAAAAATTTGTGATTAATTACTTATAACATTTTAATTGGATGTTTGAATTAATCCCCACAGAACTATTCACAACAAATATATGTTCTCCATTCTATGTGACAAATTCTACAAAAATTCCTCATCCAAGTTTATTTGTCGCTATTATTTCTAGAATTATATTCAAGCCCTTATGACTCCTTGTGCATTCAACACAATAAAACTTCCTCCAACATCAAATCTTCTTAGAATCACACATCTCAAACAAATAATCACATATATCATTGCATTGTAATAAAATAAAAAGAAAAAAAAATAATTTCAGAAATTCATAAAATGTTTTACTCGTAGGTAGCAAATTCAATACAACAACAACAACAACATCAAGCCTTTATCCCACTACGTGGGGTCGGCTACATGAATCCTTTTTCTCCATTGTGTCCTATTAAAAGTCAAATTCTCGTTTAAATCTAATAAAGAAAGGTCATTCTTAATATTTTCTAACCAAGTATCCGAGAAAAATTCCACAATTTTAAATTTCATCTGATTATTAGGGATTATTTAGAATATTATTTTTAAGGCCTTAATTAAGCTACAACATTATTTTTATGATCAGAATTATTTTCTAATTTAGCTAAAAATAGCGCACATTTTAAACTACTTGATCAATTTTCTTAGAAAAATACCTACATGCCCAGAATGATTATATCTACAGCATACAAATAATTACACAATGAAAGCTTAGCAGGTGTAAAGTTATCCTTATTTTTTTGCTATAAAATTATAATTTAAATAAAAAATTTTAAAATTTATATATTTTTGAAAACTGAGATAGGCATAATGTAAACTACATCAATCCAAAGCCACCTAAAACTAGCTTTCTCTCTCTAAAAATCTCCTTTCTCTCTCTCTCTCTCTCTCTCTCTCTCTCTCTCTCTCTCTCTCTCTCTCTCTCTCTCTCTCTCTCTCTCTCTCTAAAGTGCAGCCACTTAAACGAAAAAATTAGCCAAAAAAAGAGAAAATTTTGGAATTTAATATTTTTTATAAAAATCTAACCTAGTACCACAAGGCTCTAGACAATATATATCACCTAGCACCTCCCAACTTGTGTGTTTAGCATCGCAATTCCCAAATCCAGTGTTGTAGAGGTCCCAAGGAAATTTTTATATTTTTCATTTATGTAAACCCATGGGACCTACTTAAAATAGTTCCAGACACTCACATGCATACAATACATTCATAGACTCATGTAAGAAGTAAAATATATAAATTTTAGTATATTACTCTTACCAGATTAGGTCAAAATAAGTACAACTACACACAATGTCAGAGTGTATTACATTATGGTCCTCAGATCACCATCATCATGTAATAGTACTCAAATCAAAATCACCTAACTACAGTCCTTCCAACTTATATCGCTCGTTAACTATGGCCCTTTTGATCTCCACCGCCCATCAACTATAGTCCTCTAAAATATGTCACTTGCCAACTACAATCTTTGGACAACTGTCACTTCACTATATTTCTCATTCCACCATCACTTAACTATGATCCTCAAACTACCATCATTAACTATAATCCTTATTACCACTAACTATAGTCTTCCAACCAACATCACCTAACTACTATCCTTTCAACTTTCATTACCCTCCGACTACAGTCCTCCAACCTCCACTATTTATCAACAGTAACTATTTGACTACCATTGCCTGATTATAGTCCATCAGCCTACAATCTCCTTATCAATGTTTCCTAGATACTCCAACAATATTGGCTTCACGACCAACCATCATTAATAATGCAAACACACACCATCACTTACAAGATCTATATTTTTCATTAACATTATCTTTGACTCTTAACTTTATTTACATCAAATTCTTTCCAATGGACTCTTCTAACTTTAACTCTCAACAACATAATATGTTATTTGCATTATATCAATATCATTGATAAGTTTAAGTGGAATCATTTCAACTGGGTTAGACCCTGTAGTTTTCCCTTTCCTAGGTTTTCTCCATAATAAATTTGGTCTCTTATGATTCTTACACTCAAAGCTTTGTATATGTGTGTGCTTGATCTTCATGTAAAGTTAAGATGTTACTATGTATCTCTCTATTATGAATGTTCTGGTATGTAACTATTTTACGCCATATGTTAGAAATAATTTTGGCTAAGGGGCAACCTTCACTACAACCTCAAAAGATTGTTCAAGTCAATGCCCTAGGCATGTTTGTAGCGAGGCAATCCCATTACCTTGAACCATTTTATCATTTTGAAAGATTTATTTCAAGTTAAAGGGAAACCTCACTTAAAACATCTAAAAGACATTATCATATGCAAGATTTAGTCAAATGACTCCTCTTAATTATCATTCATTATTGCATCAATTTCATGAGAAGCAAATAATGACTGCAAGGAAACATTGGTTGCAACCCCAAAAGGATTTGATGTTAACCTCTCAAGCATGATTGTAATCAACTAAACCCTTCCAAGACAATCTTGTGGACAACCATCTTTTATAAAGCTTCCATTCTAATATCAATAGCCAAATAAATTTTAAACACAACTAAGCTAACTAGAGAATAAATGTAGTCTCACAAACATTAATCACATATATGTGTGGACCTCCAAAAGAGCACCGCGCGAACGGGTCAATTGGAAGGGCAGATTGGATCGTGCATACGACTAACCATTGAGGATAGAGGCTTTCACCAACACACCTCGATGGGTAGCAATATACACGACCTAGTCACGGGTTTCCCCCATCCGATACAAAAGTTCGAGTGGGGTTTAGTAGATGTGGGGCCAAGTTTCCCACGGGCGCAAGCCCCCGTGGTTAATTACATCTCAGGCCGGAGCCCGAGAAAACTCTCGATTAAGGATCACATATTATCCCTTCCTAAAGTGGGATTGACACAAGGGGGTAGACTAAGAAGTCCTACTCAAAGGGAAGAAAGGCCCGAAGGGCTGAATCAACATGCATGGCTCATACCACCATTCGGAGGCTCTAGGGTACTAAAGAGAAAACTGGAGAAAGAAAGACAAGCAATCAACCACATGTGTGAGAGAAAAGATGGAGGTGGCGTCATCCTGTGACGCAGATAAGTAGGATTTAGAGTCCCTAAAAAAAAGAGACATACATACCATTTAAGGCATGCTACGAGACCAAATGTAGTAGCCTCGAACCCTAAATCTAGATTGGGCTTAGTGTTCTACAAACAACACTAAGTCCCGTGTCCTAGCTAATGCAATGCCAAGAACCTGGACTTACCCCGACCTGGATGGGGGAGCCAGCTAACCACCTAGTCGCTTTAAAATCATGCTGTCAGGTCAATTATGAAAGATGGGTGGGTTGTATAGTTTTTTAGAAATAGGACCGACATCTAGAGAATTTTCTAATTGGTCCTGGACTTATGTAGGGTGAATGCTCCTAACTAATGCAATTAAATTTTAATTAATTAGTTACTAATGCAATGCATGCTAGTTAAAATGTCAGCTCATGAATGCTTTGGATTTTAAAAACAGGCTTAATATAAAATAATTTTTAGAAAAGACTAGGTCTCCCTAGGTCCGGCACTTCATCCTCATAGGCCAGATTATTCGGACTCTACCCGCAGGCAGGGAGATGTCTTATAACAAGGAAAGAGAAATGCAGAAATATGCATGCGACCCCAGACGATTCCGGCAGTTCCCTAGGTTCGTTACGTTTCTATGTTATTTAGAACTTAAAATTTTAGGAGTTAGTTATGAGTAGAAAAATTTTATAGTCCTTAGAGAGCCTAACGAAATCCAGGCGAAAAAAAATAAAATCGACATGCAAGAAAAGAAACCTAAGAAAAGCATGTATTTCTACTACACAATCAGGAAAGCACATTAATATAAATCTCAAAATAAATCATCTAAATGTCCATAGGCAAACTGCCCTTATTACAACCAGAATTTGCATAAAATAAAGTGGTCGGGCACCACTGCCAACAACCCGAATTTCTAAGCCTATGACAGACGCAAATGACTTTGAGTGGGATATTGGTCTTCAGTCTTCTCGGTGTCTTCTTCTCCTTGGACTCCTTGAAACTCTCCTCCTTGGACTCCTTAGAAATCTCCTCCTTGGACTCCTTGGATCCGTCGTGGCTTGAATATCCAAACGAAGAGACAATTCCCCCTTGGAAGAGGGCATTGCCTTTTCTCTTTGGATATCTAAAGCCATCCCACTCGATCTCCCAAATGGAAGAAGACTCTCCCCTATAAGGATGCCTTCTTCTTTTGGGATTCAAGTGGGATAAGAATATCCCAACTCAAATATCAATTTCACAACTCTTAACTATTATTACAAATTTTACATCCATTTGAAAAGCAGAAAAGAAATCTAAAGAACCTGCAAGGTTATCCTAATAAAAATCCCAAGCAGTTTATATGAAAATGAAAGTGCTAACACCATTGACCCTGTGCCAAGCCATGCTCTTAATTTTGAGGGCTAAGTGCTCCACATGTGCAGTTATAATTAATTTAGCCCTCATTTTATTTAGGGGGAGCTGAGCAAGCACCTGCATAAAATATTATTAGAAATCATGACATTGCTCCCCCCCCCCTTTTATTAGCTTGAGCATGGCCACCTGCACGGAAGAACAGTATATATATGGCGCTCCTAACCTATGGATAAGTCTAACGCTCACATCCAGAGTGCAGAAAAAGTAAGCAAACACAACAATCAATTTTCAAACAGCATGCAGTGAAAACCACGAAAAGCTCCGGCACACAACAGAAAGTAAATCCCAGCGGCCTAACCTAAGTCTAGAAGTTGTGCCCTAGCAAACAATTCTAAGTGTGTGTAAAGCTGGTGTGGCTTGGATAGGTCCTAGATTGGGTAGTTAGTTAAAGTTGCCTAGAGTTGTAGTTTGTTGAAGGCTAGAAAAGGAAATTTTAATCAAAGTTCAAATATTAATGAATTAGGATCCATTATAATTATTTCAATTTGTTGATCAGTTTTAAGAGCTTAGGATACTGATATTTAAAGTTAAAGTGATATTAGCCAGTTTTGGAAAGTCTCGGGTCCTCCTAGACTAGACTGAGGGTCCAAAAAGTCACTATGGGAAATAGGCTAGGTTTGGGATTTCTATCACCTTAGGAAAATACTAGACCTTAATATGAGTAGTTAGATAGGTAGTATACTAAAATCGGAGTTTTCTAGGCAAAGTTATGAATTTTCTAAGTTTGAGGCCCTAAATGAACTACGGTTGACTAAAAAGTTGACTTTCTAATCTAGGCCAATTTCTAGAAACCTAATATTTTTAATAAATACTAGACCCTAATAGGAGTCTAATTCCACTGAGTTTGCCTAATTTGGAATTTCCTACAATTAGTTATGAATTTTCTAAAATTGGGGTATTTATTGGAATTTTCTGGATTAACTAGGAAATGGCCAATTTTACTGTTTTGATCCAAATGAGCTCCAAACTGATTGGAATCACTCTCAAAAGTCAGGGATGACCTGAGAAAGTGATCCCAAGTGTTTGGGGAAAATTTGGGATTTTTAATAATTTTTAATAATTTATTAGGGGTAAAAAGGTAATTTCCACCTATGGTCAAATTAGGGGTCAGCCTGAAGTCAAACTAGGAGGTCCTATTTATCTAAGGTCAAGGATCAGATTCTAAACAAATCAAGATATTATGGGTAATTTTTTGACCTAAAACATATTTATTGTAATTTCCGGAAGGTCTCGGGGCCTTAATTAGCAGGTTAATTATGGTTGGTTAGTAAAGGGGTCTAATCAGCCCTAAAAATTCCTAGAAAATTCTGGGAGGCTTATGATGTCCCTAAGTTCAAGTGTTGAAGTTTTCATGTCAATCTGGGATCTATCCTAGTACCTAGAAAATTTCTAAGTTCGCTAGACGGGTCCTTAATTATTGTCCTTAGGATGTCACTACGTTACCAAGGTTTAAAATGATGTTTTGTCTAACCCTCAAGGTAATAAATGCATGGGAGTACAAAAATGAAATAAACACACCATGTCCTTAGATCTAGGAGAGCCTAAGCTAAGTGCTCGTGGTACGACCTACACATGCAAAATACGAACAGTAAGGAAGTAAAGACACCTAATGAAGGGATTAGTGAATGATTGGGATCCAACCACCCACTAATCCACTCCCCCATGATTTGCTCTTCACACATAGAATCCATGTCTAAAATTTCATCGAATAGCGGATCTCCCAAAATTAGGGGATTTAATTATAAGTAATTTCAAAAATAATTTAAAATAATTATATAAATATAGATTTTTCTTGAAAATAAGATAATTCAAAATAAATTAGTTTGTAATAAGTAAATATATGGGAGACCCACTGACCACCCAATCGAGGTTTCAAAAAGGTTTGAAAATAATTTGTATTTTAAAATAGTTATGATAACGAATATTTAATTAATAGGGAAAAGACTCGGAATAGCGGTCTAAAACTAATACCTGTCAAAACAGCCAAAACCAAGGGCTGGAAATGGTTTCAAAACATAAAGCTCATCTTTCTGAAAAGAACGAGGGGTCGCACACCGAAATCTGATTTGAAACGGCGAAGATATGAAATTTACAAGCTTGAGTATAATAAAATAATGTTTTTTTAAAATAATATAGTTTTGCTGTTTTTGGAAAAGCAGAAAATACAGACACAATTTTTACTTAAAAATAGTCTTAAACTGTGCAGAATTCAAAATACACCCAAAACAAGGTGCTGTGCATCGAAATCCGACTTAAAACAAGAAAGTTATACATTTTCGAAGTTTAAAAGCAATAATTAAATAATTTTAAAATAGTGATATTTTGCTGTTTTGAAAATAATCACTGACAGACCCAATATTTCTGAGCAAAATCAACCTTAGACTGTACAGAATCCAAATACGTTCAAAACAAGGTGCTGTGTGTCGACAGCGGATTTAAAACAACGGAGTTATGAATTTTGGAAGTTTACAACAAATAACGGGTAAATTTTGCAATAGTTTAAAAAAAATAATAATAGTATTTTCTAAAGTACTTATAGAATAAGACTACCTTAGAGTAATAAAACCTCTGAAATCATAAGATAAAAAGTGATGGTTTGGTCATTAAAACATAATATAATAAAATTAGTTTACTAATTAAATACAATTAAAGAGTAGTTAAAATAAATAATTATAGGAAATAGAAGTAAATAATTAAAATAAGCTCGAAATAACTAAATAATAATTATAATAATAAAAATAATCCTAAAACAGTAACAAATAAAGAAAAATAATAATAACCACGATAACTTAAAATAATTATACATTAAAAATTATTATTAAATACCATTTAAATAAATAATAATAAAAGCACATCTTTACTGTTTTCTTAAATAATTAAATAAATGTAAGCTATTTTAAAATGAAACTAATTTTAAAATGACGGGGACGAAAAGACGATCAGTTCGATATATTATACGCGAAAATCGGATCAAAAACGGATTTGTTATGATATTTTGAGTGAAAATAGGTTTAAAAAAACATTTTTAATAAATAAAAATCCTGAAAATTTCTGGCGCGACACTTGGCGCACACGGGTTGGCTCCGCAGTCCGCGCCAATGATTGAGCCACTTATCCACGTAGGCAGAGGGTAGGATCCGCTGTTTGGCCCAAACACAGAACAGCGAAATCAAAAGTGACGAACCAAAACTCTAAAATACTATTTTGCTTCGTTCTCTCAAAATACATGACGAAATTAAATAAGATTTTAAACGTAGGATCTACATATGTACAGAAATCTTGGGGGAGTATCCATTTGGCTTAGAAAGTGCTTTTCGAAAAGCTATTTAGACCCATGTGATGTGAGCTATTCTAATGATTTTGAGAGATCTAACCGTCGGATTTTCACGTTCTTGGGCTCGTTGGATTCGTTGAAGCGGCAGAAATATTTCTCTAGTTGACGCAGAGCTCCAAATCTCCCTCGATCGGACGGAAATCAGCCTGGAAAGTGAAAACACCTCGGGTTCGCCGGGATCTTGCCGCCAACGGGATTGGCCGGCGGGATTTTTGGTCGGGAAAGGTAGGGGATGATCGTGGGAACTCTCACACCAAATCTCAAGGCTTGAGGAGGTCTGGAGCCCGAGTAATTGCCAAAAGATCCTTAATTCCTCCTAAATTTTGCTATTTAAGGCTCCTAGACCTAGAGTGGACGGCTAGGATCGAATCACCTATTAATTGGGAGGGAAACCATGTTATTTAGGCCGTGGTTTGAAATCCAAAACGAAGGAAATTAATTTGGGGAATTAAATAGGCCTTAAGTGCATTAATTAGAATTGATTTGACCTAAAAAGACTAAGTTTGACCAAGTCAAGGCTTGGGTTGACCAAGCCATGACCTAACCTAGTCAATTTAGTCAAATGGGAAGAGTTATTGGGCCATGAAACGGATTGGACTTGATTTGACATGGATTTGGGCTCTTAATGAGCCTAATGGGTCAATTTTGACCCATTAAGGCTTGGGTTGACCAAGTCAAAGGTTGACTTGGTCAACTCAAACCACCATGCCCAAGCTTGGGCAAAATCGAGGTCAACAAATGGACCCCCAACAGGAGTGGAGAACAACTAGTGAACCGTTCGTGTTGGCGTTGACCGACTAAGCCATGGAAAGTAGAGTAAAGATCATGTGTGAGGGAATATCAGGAAGATGGTGGAAAAATAAGGAGATTCTTCTCCTGGCCTTGCCCCATAGTGGGGGCAGAGCTTAGGAAAGAAGAAGAAGGAACAGCAGTGCACAAGTTAAGTATCACCAAAATGGTGAACTGGTAGTAGGGTCTTCTCCTGGCCTTATCCTTCGATAAGGGTAGAGCCAAGGATAGAACCAATGGTAAAGATCAACTAAAAATGTGAAAAATAAGGTAAGGGGATTCTCCCATAGCTCTGCCCTATAGCACGGCCAGAGCAAAAAGGAAAATCAAAAGTAAAAGCTACCCAAAAAGGTGACAAAGGTAGAGGGTTCTTCTCTAGCCTTACCCTGTAGCGGGGGCAGAGCCAAGAGAAGGACCAAAAGTGAGGTAGCAAAAGCATACCGACTATCTGTCTGACTATATCGAATCAACATGATAGAAGGTGAAAGGGTCCCATATCTGCCTGCCTATCTCATTGCAGTGGATTGGGGTGACTTAGTATCTGCCTGACAAAATTGGGTCAGCAAACAAAGGAATCACGGAGCCTGGTGTCTGCCTAATCGAGAAAAGACACTCAGGTAAAAGGATGGTGAGGAGTTCCTGCCCAGGTGCTCTATCAGGCCCTCTCTACCAAGTAAGTCAAACCAGCTTCCTGTCTGTTCATTTCAAACAGCAGGATAGAAGGCAAAAAAGATCCTGCCCCTCCTGTTCATTTCAGAATAGTGGATTGGGGTGACTCAGTATTTTCCTAACCAACTCAAGGAGGCAAATAAAGGGAGTCACAAAGTCTGGTGCCTGTTTGATCAGAACAGGACACTCAGAGAAAAAGGCGAGGAGTTCCTGCCAGGTGCTCTGTCAGGCGCTCTCTACCAAGTAAGACCAACTACCTGCCCGACCGCATTTGGACAGCAGGGTAGGAGGTGAAAAAAAAGATCCCGCCCCTCCTGATCCTTTCAGAACAGTGGATTGGGGTGACTCGATACCTTTGCCTGATCTCAGCAAAAGTAAAGAAGACACGAAGTGAAAGCCTGCGTAGTCTTTTACAGGACATCCGAGTAAAGGGGTGTTGAGAAATTGCGCCTCCCAGGGACTCTGTCGGGCTCACTCAACGGTAAGGTAAAACCAACTACCAGGCTGACCGCATATGGACAACGGGTAGAAGGTGAAAAGGATCCCGCCCCTCCTGCTCCTTTCGGAACAGTGGATTGGGGTGGCCACTACTTCTGCCTGACCTCAGCGAGAAGCTCATGAACCACGAAGTGGAAGCCTGCGTAGTCTTTTACAGGACATCCGAGTAAAGGGGTGTTGAGGAATTACGCCTCCCAAGGACTCTGTCGGGCTCACTCAACGGTAAGGTAAAACCAACTACCGGGCTGACCGCATATGGACAGCGGGGTAGAAGGTGAAAAGGATCCTGCCCCTCCTGCTCCTTTCAGAACAGTGGATTGGGGTGGTCACTACTTCTGCCTGACCTCAGCAAGAAGCTCATGAACCACGAAGTGGAAGCCTGCGTAGTCTTTTACAGGACATCCGAGTAAAGGGGTGTTGAGGAATTGCGCCTCCCAGGAACTCTGTCTGGCTCACTCAACGGTAGGTAAAAATCAACTACCAGTCTGACCGCATATGTAGCGGGGTAGAAGGTGAAAAGGATCCCGCCCCTCCTGCTCCTTTCGGAACAGTGGATTGGGGTGGCCACTACTTCTGTCTGACCTCAGCAAGAAGTTCATGAACCATGAAGTGGAAGCCTGCGTAGTCTTTTACAGGACATTCGAGTAAAGGGGTGTTTAGAAATTGCGCCTCCAAGGGACTCTGTCGGGCTCACTCAATGGTAGGTAAAAAAAAACCAACTACCAGTCTGACCGCATATGGACAGCAGGGTAGAAGGTGAAAAGGATCCCGCCCCTCCTGCTCCTTTCGAAACAGTGGATTGGGGTGGCCACTACTTCTGCCTGACCTCAGCGAGAAGCTCATGAACCACGAAGTGGAAGCCTGCGTAGTCTTTTACAGGACATCCGAGTAAAAAGAGAACTGTTGAGGAATTGCTCCTCCCAGGGACTCTGTCGGGCTCACTCAACGGGTAGGCTTCAACATCTGCTCAACCAGCTCGGCTTTGCAAATGAAGAAGGGCTCAATACCCACTCAGTCATTTCAACTGAGTGAATAAAGAGCAGGCTATGATGCCTGTCTGATCAAAACAGGACAATCAAAAGCGTGGCGAGGAGTACATGTCAGGTCCTCTCTACCAAGTAAGACCAACTACATGCCTGTTCATTTCAAACAGCAGGATAGAAGGTAAAAGTCACCTCAACATCTGCCTGACACGTATCTGTGTAGTGATGTGAGGGAGAAAGAAGTAAGTAAATGGGATAATTTCAAGGGTAGAGCCACCTAGGGAACCCCTTCTAGCGCTCTGGTAACCACATGGTAGAGGACAAATCGTCGTGGCCATGAGTATCCAAATGCCATCAGGATCTCCTAGGGAATCCTAATCCTACACAAAAGGGAAGGAAGACATCAGAACGACATCTCCCAAGAAAGCTGGAAGAGATACACCCACAGTAAAGTGTGTAAAGGGGCGGTCTCATTCCAAAGGAGCAAAAAGAACTGAAGTAGCGAGGGGGCACCTCTACTACAGAAAGTAGGACTAAGCCTAGTAAAAATAACCCTCAAAGGGGCTACAATGGTAAACCCATACCAACTGATGGGGACCCTGTAAGAAGTGGAAATAATATCAAAACATCCAAAGGACCTCTCCAGCAGCTAGGAGTCAGGTCTCGATGGGGAAAGAAGTGATAAAGTAGCTGGGAGAGCTGACTCTGTATCAGAGAATCAAAGCTCAAGAAAGAGGTGATGGTGGCACCTAAGGCACGACGCCCCATATCACCAAGTAAGAGGAAAAGAACCAAAGCAGCGAAAGAGAACTCCCGTTGCTCAGGGCAACAACTCTGAGTGAGAGAAATCTCACAGTGGTAACACCCACACAAACTAGTGGGATCCTGTGGGAAGTGAAAGTGACCTGGACACATTCATAAGACTGATCTGGCGACTGAGCCTAATGTATGAATGGTAAGATGGGTCAAAGAAAAGAGTAAAAGAACTAATCTTCTGCTAGAAAATCAAAGTTCTCAAAATAGTGATATTAATATCCGAGGTAAGGTATACTACATCACTACAAGGAATCAACTCTAGGTAGTAAGGGGACACACTCACTATCTGAGGATAATCATCATGAATAGGATTGATAAAATATCAGAAGGGTCACAGTGGTAACACCTACCCTGACTGGGTAGGACCCTGTGGGGAGAAAGAACAACAGAACAATATTCATAGAACTACCCTAGCAACTAAGAGTAGGTTATGAATGATGAAGTGAGTAAAGAAACTAAGGAGCTGATCTTCCGCTAGAAAATCAAAGCTCCTAAGGATGTAATACTAACACCTGAGGTAAGATGTACTACTTCACAATCGAGGAAATAACTCTAGGTAGTAAGAGGACATCCTTACTACCGAGGAAGGTAACCATGAATGAAATCGATGATTACCAAAAAGGGTCACAAGAGTAACACCTACCCCAACTGGGTAGGACCCTGTGAGAAGAAAAAACAATAAAACAACATTCATAGGGCTACTCTAGCAGCTAAGAGTAGGGTATGAATGTTGAAGTGTGTATAGATCCCAAGGAGTCGATTTTTTACTAGAAAATTAAGACTCCTAAGGATGTGATGCTAACGTCTGAGGCAGGATGTACTACATCACAATAAAAGAAATAATTCTAGGAGGCAAGGGGACATACTCACCACCTGAGGATAATGATCATGAGTGAGATCAAAGATCATCAAAAGGACACAGCGGTAACACCTACCCTAACTGGGTAAGACCCTGTGAGGAGTGAAAGTAACACTATCGCATTCATAAGACCACTCTGGCAGCTCAGAGTAGTGTATGAATGGAGGAGTAGGTTGCCATAAGAGGGCAGTCGGGGGGCGATCTTTCTTCAGAAAGACCCAAGCCCACGAGGTAGTGATGTTGACATCCATGGTACAATATACTACATCACTAGCAAAGAAAAGCATCTTGGAATCATAGAGATCTATGACCAACTAAGTGCTGACTCAACCTTGAAGAGCTCATTAAAGAGCTTCAAGGGAGGAGAAAGAGGAATTTTTGGAGAATTTGGGCTCTTAGAAAGTTTTACCGGGTTCCTCCTGTGACAAGGACAACCGATTTTGCTCTACTAAAAGCTTCCTTTTTTCTATTATTTTTTTTCACACGTATATTTATTTTCATTTTTTATAAAGGAAATTGTTATTGGTTTTGATATCTCAGACCATGTTCGTCACATGAACAAAACTGGGGAGCACAATCATATTGAAATAACAAAGATCAAGATCAAGATAGAGGATCAACACTACCACACCTGACTAGCATAGGATGGTGTGGACCCAGTATCCTACCTCCAAAAGAGTCTAAACTAATGACTCTGGCATCCCTGATCACATTCAACCCATATGAGTGGACCGGGGGCTACATCTATCAGATCAAGACTGATAAGAAGAAGAGAATCTCATAGAGATAAAGGATCACTATCACCCCACCTAACTAACATAGGTGGATATGGACCCAGTATCCTCTCTCAGAAGAGTCTAATCTAAAAAGACTACGACATTCTCGATCAAATTCAACTCATGTGAATAGACTGGGGGCTTCAACTATCAGAGTAGGACTGATAGGAAGAAGAAATTCACTTTCAAATAAAGGATCAACATCACCGATCCTAACAAGTACAGGAGGGAGTGGACCCAGTCAAAAGTGATAAGTGAGCACATATCCCAAAGGAGTTTTTAGTATTTAACTCCCTCTAATCTTAAAAAGAACCTCAATTTGAATTTACTAACTCATATCAAGCTTCATACTAGCTAAATCGTGACATCTCACTTATATGAGTATTTTCCTCTCTTGAATTGAAATCTAATCCAAAAAGGAATTTAAATTAGAGAAAGAAATTTAATTTTCTTTATTTCTTGTATGAGAATACACTTCCATATCTTATAGGATATTAATGTATAATGATGATTTTAAAATCATAATTTTCAGACTCAAGTATCAAAAATATCAAAAGGATATAGATTTCTGAGATTTAGAGATTTACTAGAAAGGAAAGCCATTTACTTAACACTTTTGGGCTCTTTGAGCCACTTTCTCAACTTTCATGTGCTTTGCACAAATTTCAATTGCTTGATACACTTTGTGTATCTTTCACTTTTGGCGCTTTGTGCATCTTTTCATTTTTTGTAACTGGCTTCCTTTTCCAAATCTCTAAAAGAAAACTATTTCTCAGTTGTAAGATCATCTTCCAAGTACAAGAGAAGAAGACTCACTTCTATTAGGCAAGGAAGAATGATCTACAAAACAAATCCTATCTTCTGATAAAAATGAATAGCATGATTAAAAAAATTATGAAGTTTTATGTATCAATATACTATAGTTATCTATGAGATAGAGAATCACAAGATAATAGAGAAAATTTTCACTTCTAAATCTAATTTCAATTTGAAAAAGATTTTAGTTCAAAATAAGAAATCTCTCCATCCCTAAGATGAGATAGAGATATCATACTCTTTCATGAGTCATCATTACAAAGCTAGTAGAGCTAGAAGAGGTAAGAGAGTCAATCATAATTGCAAATCATCATCTTTTTTTTTATTGATTAATCATTAACTACCGTTGAGTGAGCCCGACAGAGTCCCTGGGAGACGCAATTCCTCAACAATATGCTCTATTATAAATATGATAACTTGTTAAGCAAATATCAAACCCAACGCATAATCCCTAGCTAGACTTCAACTCCTTGGTCAAGGTCTCAATCATGACCTCTAAAAGGTGATAACGATCTAAAGACAAAATAATCCTTACCTTCAATTCAGGATACACATGGAATTCTCCCCTTCCAATCAAGGTATAATTGTTCCTAAGAGAATTTGATTTGAATTATTCTACATAAGTTCATTGAATAATGCTCTATCAAGTAACATCAAATAGGTTAAACATCCTTGGTGGATTCCTCTATATCTCTTCCACTTAAGTTAACATCATTGATCAATGCTTTGACAAATAAACATGGATAGGTTAAACATCCATGGTAAATTCCACTCAACCTCTTCCATATAATTTAACATCATCGAGCGATGCTCTGAGAAATACCTTATATAAGTCAATCATTCTTAGAGAATATTATTTTAATCTCTTTAGTACAGGTTAATATTATCAAGCAATGCTTTAAAAAATAATCTTGAATTGGTCAAACATCTATGTATAAACACCCTTAGCATGTCTCTCTCTCTCTCTCTCAATACCTTCTGCCATAGGTTATAATTTATGGTAACACCTTATACCTACAACCCATGGAATATATAATTCTCTAACACAAATAAGGAGATTGATTCAAAAAGATTTTATTTATAAAGCATGTCACTACTATGATGCAATGCTTATCATCCTTATGCACTAAAGGAAAATTGATGTATGCATCCATGATTACTTAGAAGCCTAAAAAAAGAGAAGGGTTAGGGGGGAGAGAGAGGGAGTCCTCAAGATATTCAAACACTTCTACACAAAGTTGTTGAGATCTCATAAATTTTAATTACTTCTACTAAATCGGTCATAAACATTAGCCAAGCTTAAACAAACATATAAATAAGGATTTTTATTCAAATGTTATATGTCAAGCAACTGACTAAACATAATATGAGCATATGTTTTATGACATCACAAATATTTTACAAAGTCTCTCACAACCATATAGATTTTCACACACATAATGACCCTTAGGACTCAAACTAAAGCAAAAAAAACACACATAAAAACACAAAATGAATATGTCACTTACCATTTCCAGATTAGGTCATAAAATGTTCTCTAATCATTATTATAATGGTCATTACAAATGATTCTCTGACCACTTTTTTCTTAACTACATTCCTTCTAAAGTTATTAACTAATGTTCTAAGACCATCATTGCCAAAACATAATCCTCGGACCTCCAATGCCCACCAATTATGGTCTTCAAACCACCATCAATTATTTACGATCCTCAGACCATTGTTCCCTACTACAATCCTATCACTTGTTAACTATGAGCCTCGAGCCATCATCACCCAACTATAATCCTCTAACCACTATTGCCTGATTAAGGTCCTTCTAACCTCAAATTTGACGACCATGATCCTTAGACCACCATCACCTAACTATGGTTCTCTGACCACCATTGCCTGATTGGATTCTTTCAACCTCTGTTACCTGCCAACTATGGTCCTCTAATCGCAGTCACCCAACTATGATCCTTCTAGCAACTATCGTCTGACTACGAACCTCAAACAACCATCGCCCAACTATAGTCATTAGATCACCATCACTCGATTATGATACTCATAACACCATCACCCGACTCTGATCCTTTCGACTTCCATCACCTATCTACTATTGTCTTACAACATCTATCACCCAACGACTAAAGTCTTCCAAACACCATTGCCCAGCTGCAATCTTCCTATCATTGCCTTTTAACCATGATCCTTCTGACTTCATTTGCCCACCAACTATAGTTTATAAACCTCTATCTCCAACCAATTATGGTCCTTTGACTACTATCGCCTGACTATAATACACCGATCAACAATCTCCTGACCAGTGTCACCTAAATATTCAAATGTCTACTACCATTACTAATAATACTAACACACATCGTCACTTATAGGATCGATACACCCCATCATCATCAACTCTGTCTCCCAAATCCATTTATATCGAATTCCTGCCGAAGGACTATTCCAACTCCAACCACATAATAGGCTCTTTACATTGTATCAATATCTTCCCTCAAGGAAAAGCATCATATGTAATCAATAATAAGTACTATTGTAATCATTTGAACAAGGCCATGCCACATGATTTTTTCCCTTTCATGGATTTTTCAAGCAAAAAATTTGGTGTATCTTATAATTTTTACCTTCCTCTCTTTATTTGTATGTATGTTGAATCTTTGCATAAAACTAAGACATTAACCCCTTTGTCTCTATGCCACCGCAAATGTCCAAGCACTTAATAAGAATTACAATTATTTTTATTATTTTATGCCATAAAATTATAACAAAAATACTCATAATTTCCCATGATTACAAAACAAGCCTAACTCTGTGACAATCACGAGCATGCCTTACTCATATCACTACCAAAAAAAAAATCAAACTAGCAATAAAGGTTATCGCCTGGGAATACATTAAATTGGCCACAATAATATTGATAGAGATTAACACGATCGTTGACTGCTCCTTGGTTCCCACCTCCACACTCAATGACACCATTGATAGCATAAATGGTAGCTCCGAAACCTCGGCCAATGATGCCATGCACATTTCTCATCCAAAACCAAAGTGCAGTTTTAAAGGAGATAATGGGGTCGATGCTAACGCCTTCAGGCCAGTTGAGGCCATCGAAGCCAATTTCTCTGCCAGCTGGACCATAATTATAATTCCACGAGATTTGAAGGGGACCACGCCCATAGTACATCTTCCCTGGGATGCATGGATACTCTTGATTACTAGAGTCACAATATGCATCAAATTTATCACCCTGGTCTTTGTAGCACATATCTGTTCATATTAATAATTTCATTATTTTTTTGTAAATAATATGGTTAAAATAAAATAATTAGATAAAGTAGTAAGTTGTCAAAAAAATTTATTGATTTTTAGTTAAAATTAATTATTCTCTAACAAACTGGATAATTAACTATTCAACAAACTAGAAAAAAATACTCCTCACACTTACAATCTATACGTCTAAGCATGATTTCAAAAAGTCATATATATATATATATATATATATATATATATATCTATATATATATAAACTACGATTAAAGATATTTCTTAGGCACATATTTAAAAATTTGTTATATTTTTAATGAATAAAATAATTATTTAATTATATAATATAAGAAAAAAATACTAACATATTTTATCACAAAATTAAAAATTCCAATTTTTTTTAAATATAAAAAATAATTATTTAAACCATAATTTAATGAAAAAATGAAATCATAATGTCATAATTTAATTTTAATGAAAATAAACTTACAAAATTGATAGGTTTCATCTCTATTATATTTAAATGATATAAATTAGGATATTTCAATTTAAAAATAATGAACATATTTGTTATGAAATATCAATTACAAAAATAAAATATCAATATATTTATATATATATATATATTCTATCATAATATCTTGATATGTTTGGTATCTTAATGAAACTACTTCTTCTACATATCTTGTTGATTAGATCCTTAAATATAATTAAATTATTATATAATACAACTAAATTATTATACAAATAATACAAATACAACTAAGTTGTATTGTAAATATCTAATAATTTAATTATATCATCTTAATAATTTAGTTATATTATCTAATAATTTAATTATATCAAAGTATAAAAGCAAAATGAAAAAAAAAAGTGTAGTAAAAATAATCCAAAATTAATAAAGCTATATTGTTTAAAATTATCTAAGACTGTACTGATAAAAACATACGAATGGTCTCATGAAAAACATGAGCGAAAAAGGCAGCGATCTCTCGCTTAGAGTCATCGATGTTGGGGCCCTCTGCGAAACCAGGGTAGCTTTGCCAAGCAGCCAAGAAGGCATCTCTCGTGTAGAACCCTTTGGCCTCACAGCTAGGATCTGCCTGACTCGTTAACCCGTCGAAGAACCCTTGGCTTACCACGTCGGCGCAACCGCAATTTTGAGCGGCGGCCAGGTTGCCGGCGACGAGAAAGCCGGCAGCCATAAGGATGAGGTTTAGTTTTGCTCCGGCCATTGTTTGGATTGATAATAAATGGAGCTGGTCGTATTTATAGATTCATTTTGGGGGAATTATTTAATTCCTGTTTCCCATGCCGTTGAACAGTTAGCTGAACAGAGTGATTTTATTTAAAAAAAAAAAAAAAAAACTGTCACAAATAGGATAATATAAATGTAACAATCAATAAGTTGTAAATTGGAGAAATTGGATGCATGCGTTTATCTGTATGGTATTTGTTCCATTGTTTGCGACAAATAGTTTGCCTCTATGTTTAGCCTAACAACAACATTAAAGTCAACGGTAGCCACTACACCAACTTCATGCACCAACTCTATAAGCTTCACCATTAGCCACCTTCACTTGGCTAGCCCGTCATTTGGGACAGCTTTTTAACTATTTTTTAAAGCTATTTTTTAATTAAAAAATTTCTACTTTAAGAAATTTCTAAATTAGAAAAATGTTTTAAAAAATAATAAGAAAATTATTCCCAACGAAGTTTAAAACTCGCCCCTAAACTCAAACTCCCCATGCTCATAGTTTTCGGGTCGAATCTTTGGGTTTAGCTTATTTTATAAGCCCGTTCACTTAACAAGCCAAATATTAACGTATCCTTATTTTGATCATGCTCGGCCCCATGATGAAACCACCGAACTTTTATCATTTTTCTCCATTGTATTCAACCTAATATTTTTAAGTCTACCTCTACCTTTTTTTAATATAAGCCAAATTTAATACATCTACTCTCCTAATCGGTTCATCGGAATATAACCAAATCATCTGTGATGACTATCTAATCTTATCTGTCATTAGAGCTACTCCAACCTTACATGCATGCTTATTTCATATTCTATCTGTACGAGTAAAGCCATTCATCGACCTAAATATCGTCATCTCTGCAACACAATACTGAAAATACAGACATCTTTGAATAAAAAATATAACTGAAACAAATATAATGTTTGAGAGATTGTTCTCACAGTCAATAACATCGAACCAAACAACCCCTCATGTAATCTTGAGAGGATAAATTACTCAGAAGCTACACAATCGCCCAATATCTTACAAGAACCGCCTGTTTCTTCAGTATCATCAGTTCACCACCACAAAATTCTTTAGGCTCCTCCAGCTTCTAAATAGTGATCGGTGCTCTAAAACGAACTATTATCTTAGCTTTTTCTCATCATCATAACCAGCTGCTCTACCACTCCTACCAATGATATATGAGGTGGGGGATGGATTATCATACTGCATTTTGAGACCTTTGAAGGAACGGGCGGCGAAGAAATCCACTCCGGATTGAGCCGATCCATTGAACAAGATCGAATTAGACGGTCGGTCGATCGAGTTCAGAGCGGCCTTAGAGGACTCCAACAGTGCAAGGGATTCTTCATTTGTTTGGTCCTTCATTTTCTGCTAAAATAGCAGGGATAGAATGAAATCATCAAAATCGAATGATAGATGGATGCCAAAAACAGGAGAAATTATTCTGTGGAGGCCAGACGTAGAACGTCGTCCGGAGATCAACCAGAATACGCCACGTCAATTGTACCGAATAGTACCGAGCGTAGGGGTGACGTAGCGCATTCTGATTGATCTCCGGATGACGTTACGCATCCGCACAAAATAATTAATCCAAAAACAGATTCAGACAGCAATAATGCTCAAAGCATGGTTATGACCAGAGTAATCAGTAATCCTACTCCAAAAATGTTAAGTCAAAGGCACAAGAAATATAATTATTAGCAAGGATTGAAACTTCTGATGTCACAAGATGAATTGTTTAAAAAAAAAAAACTCTGAAATTTGTATTGAGCTAACAGAAAGAAGAGAAGCAATAAATAAAAGATCAAAATGAAGGAAATACCATGAGGTTGAACATCTTCCATGTAACCACCTTTGATAAATGAAAACCGGGCTTCTTGAATGTGATTGATATCTTGCGGTGCGGAGATCATCAAGTCACGAAACTCCATCACATATTCTCCAGTCCATTCTTTTCCACTGCAACAGTTCAAGAAGATTTGGAACCAAAGGAGTAAAAAGTAACTTCGAAAACATAAATGAGATGTTCTTAAAATATATAAAATCCTGTAGAGCATCGCTCATTGTTCAATGAAATAAACAATTCATCATCATAAGTTTTTCTTGCACGAAAATCCACTAAAATTACACGCAGGAGTAGAGGAGATTGGGAGGCTCTTATGATTATGCCGCAAAAAAAAAACCAAAATAGGCAAGAAATAGCTTCTAACTTGCTTGATAATGAATTAAAAAGGAGAAAAAGTCTAAAATGATCCCTCAACTCTTTGTGAGCAACCAAAATGGTCTCAACTTTTTTGAGAGACCAATTCAACTCCATAAAAATGAACCTTTTTATCCTAACATGAAATTTTGGAGTTAATGGTGTTAAATCAATGGGCATTTTTATCATTTTTTAATTAAATTATTTATTAAATTTAGTTTTCAAGTAATAGTAATTTAAAAAAATATATTAAACTTTTCTTTAATTAAAAAATATATTAGTAATTCTAATTTTAATTTCAAAAATTATTAATAATTCTAGTTTTAATTTAGGATCATTATAGACTAGCATTATTAATAATTTTTTTATTAAAGAAATGTTTAATAAAAAAAAATTTAATACTATTATTTTAAAATTATATTTAATAAATAATTTAATTAAAAATGACCAAAATATCCTTTATTTAATACCATTAACCCCAAAACTTAATGTTAGGATCAAAAAGGTCAATTTTAAAGTAGTTGAGAGACCAAATTAGTCTCTCAAAAGAGTTAGTTTGGTACTATTTTGGTTTCTCAGAGAGTTGAGGGACCATTTTGGTCCCTTTCTCAATAAAACAGTAATAATTAATGCTTCACAGTGAACAGGGATGACAATTCAGAAAATAGTGGAGTATTAACAACGATACATTGAATCATACAAATACTGAAGAACGACATTAATGATTCTGAAAAGACTTCTATATCAGAAATGACCATACCTACTAAAAGCTAACATTGCTTCAAATGGAGTTATAACTGGAGCCAAAAAATCTTTGCTATCCAAGAGAGCAGTTTGGGCACAAGATACGTAGACAAAAACATCGCACTGTCAAAAAATGAAGATCAATAAATGCTCAATCAAAATGTGATAGAATATTAGTCAATTTTAGTCTCTCATTACCTCTGGAAAGTTGGCTAGTTTGGCAGGGCTTGGTCTTCCCATGACTAGCGTGTAAGACTTCTTCCCAGCTCTTTCAATCAATTCTTTCATCTGGTTAATCATCTTAAGATAACCAGCTTCAAGTGCCGGTTGCAGATTAATCAGTTTTAGATAGATGATAGATATCAATCATTCCGTTGCAAAACAACATGGATGTAACCAATTCAAGGTGATTGCCTAACATTTAAGTACAGGAAACAGAGCACATGTATGTCATATTAAGAAAAAAGCTAATTCAAAAGAAAAGAATACCAAGCTACATAATATAAAGCATCACAAACAAACTGTCTATGCTCCACTCCCAGCATCTTTCAAGAGGTGTCAGAAATAAACAGAAATGTGTTAGACCGATCCACTAGACCGGTCCAGCCGGTCCAGGCGGGACCGGCTTGTGGGTGAAGCGGAGCTTTTTTCTGCCTGTAGTGGATGCCGCATGAGCTGACGGAACCTTTTAGGAAGTATTTTTGAGGGTTTTGAGAGAGAAATTTGAATGTAGGGACTGTTTAGTGAATTCCATTTGATTTGTATGCATTAAATAGTTGATTTTTCTAGGGTTTGGGTATCTTGAATTTGGCTGAAATTTGATATCTCTTAGATTTAGGTTTTCTTTGGGCTCTAGCGGCGTCTAGAGATTTGGGAGAGATCGATCCTCCTCTCGAATGGAGGATCAATTGTATCTTGCTATTTTCCATTTTCCTTTCATCAAAATATACAAATTATCTCCTGTTTTTGTGATGTTGTGCAGACTTTGGTGAAGATTTTCGCTGATTTCCGAAGATTGATAGGAAATACTTGAAAACTACAAGTGTTTCCTATCAAAATGCTGAAAGTCAGATTCGAACAAATTTTAAGAAAGAATAAACAAATTTGTAAACAAATAAATATTCTGTTGTTAAAGAATGGAGAATTAAATTAAGATAGGCATTGCATGAAGAAAAAGATGTCAAGAAATGATCAAGATTTTCTTGCGGCCTGAGATTTGGCAAGCTACAGTGGTAATTGGTTCACATTCTAGATACAAAAAGAAAGTGCAATTTCCTCATTTAAACAAAATATGGAAAAAACTGCAATAGAAATAAAGAATAGAAGATTGAATTTAACATACCAACAGCTAGAGTGCCCACCAAAATGCCAACAATATTAGCATCCTTTGCCTTCTCCACAAGATAGTATCTGTTGAAACAGGCAAAAAAGTATAGGAACCAAGGGCAAACTAACTTCATTGGTATTTACAAGGTAAACGACATGAAGACATCACAAGAAATGTGGATGCAAAATACCTGCGTTTCAGAGTTTTTTTCTGATGAAAAAAATCCCGTAGAAACTGGCGTCTCTCTGGGTCATATCTGGCTGAATAAGCAGAGCAAATTGAAATATCAAGATACTTAATTGCATGACAAATATTCCAGCAAAATATTTCTAAACGTGCATAGATCAAAATTATAATGAAGACAATCAATAGCTTATTTCACCAATTTCACAGCTGTTGAATGTAAGAACAATATTTGCAAATGCAGAATCTTCAGAGCCAATCCAAAGCAGTAAGTAATCATTGATCTTCTGATCCATTGGAATACTCCATTTTAGACCTCCAAGGTCATATATGGTATCAGTACCCAATTTACAGCATTTCTCAGACTTTGAAGTCTTGTCCTTCTCGTCACAATTTAAATCTACATCTTTGGTATCCTGTTCGCTTATTTCGTCCCTATCACCAGATGGATTTACAACTGAAGAAGTAACTTCTGCATAGTGTATCATTGGACTAAACCCAGTAGATGGCAATGACATCGCCATTGCTGATTTGATGTCTTGTAAGGCAAGTGCATATTCCAATCCAAATAGGACCTGCTCTCAGGAAAAGAAAGAGAAGGTAAAATCAATAACAAGAAATCTATATGCAATATTTTAAGTACCAAAGCACACAGGACAATAAAAATTACTTAAATATGTAAGGGTAGAAATATGCTAAAACATCTGTAGATAACTAGCTTATAACGTGCAACAAATTAACTAGGTGTTGAACAAAATAGAGAAATATTAAATTTATTATGGACTTTGCAAATAGCATGCTACATATTTTTTTATGCGGCTATAATTTCTATAGGCTCATTAAGGTGAAAATTTAATAGGGTTTGTTAGGTAATTTTTACAGTGAAATTTGCAACAGATTTGTTATATTCTTTTGCCACAACATCAACAATTGTAGCTAAGTTGTAGCTCAGTAAGGATCAAAATAAGTATGAATTGGCATGTTAATTTTTTCACCATGAAATTTGCAGCAGCTTTGCTACACTTTTCACAACAACTCTAAAATCCGTAGCTAAAATTATAGCTCAATAAAGAAACAAATAAAAAAAGAATGATGTGTTCTTTTTTACTTGTGAAATTTGAAAAAAATATGCCAAACACTTGTAACAATATTAGGATATGTAGTTAATCGATAGTTTAGTAAGATGCCAGATAATTGCAGGCTAATTTTTTATTACAACTTAAAAATCACATTATTTTGTTCCTTAACCCTCCACTTTACGACTCCACAGACAAATCACAACCTAAAAGTCCTAAAATCACCTCTGCTAGCCACGACAACGTTCTGCTTAACATGTGGTTGTTCATCATTAAGCTTGATACCTTTAGCACCAAATTACCACTGCCTACTCTCTAATTCCCGTGCAAGCCTCTCAGAAAATTGATTCATAGAGTTTATTTTATGTTGTTTGTGAAGCTTATGACACAACCACGGGAGGGGATAATAAAAAATATTTGGATTAACTAAACTTGCATAAGCAGAGAAAAGAAAAAATAAATGGTGCAAAATTTAAGACCAAGTAAACTATGACCTAGTCAATGAAATTGCAAGAAATTAAGAGAACAAAATACACAAAATATCTTTACGAGGATTGGCTTCCAATCAAGGGAGGATCCCCGTTATTGTGAGGGTGGGCATTGCCCACCCTAAAAAAAATACTGGTTTAGTTTTCTAACTTTTGATTTCTTCTTCATAGATTTTTATTCTCTAAATTTGGGTAAAATGTTGATGTTGTGGTCATATTCAATGTTGTCTTAACAAGCTATTTGATACGTTTATTATTGATATTGAACTTTCTACTTGGTTAATAACCTCATCCTGCGAAGAACTTTGGAAATGCCATATTTTTTTACAAACTTATTGTTGCTCATAAGATAATTGCCAACTTTGCCTTCTTTGTTTTGGTTGCATGATCAAATTGTCGGATAGAAAATATGTTTGCCTAGATATTCAAAAAATATATAACTCTTTTTATGAACATTTGGTAGATTTATCACAACCATCAATATTGAAGCGCACACAAAAAATTCATCAAAATAAACTGCATAGCTTTTAATTAGCTTCATAAATAATTAATTTGTACCAGTATTTTAAATTTTGATTTTTTATACTAATTGAATAATCTCAAAATAATTACTCGTGTATAATTTTTAGCCTATCAAACTTAATACAAACTCAATTTGTTGGAGAAATTATGAAAAATTATGATCAAATTCATCGCCTTGAAAGAGTTTAAGTATATGATCAAATTAAAATCAAGTTCATGTAGCTTGGTCTAAGAGAAGGTTCTGAAACCAATACGATAGATTTGGAGGAAAGCTTAACGCCTGAAGCTATAACAAAGGTATTTTGTTAGATTTTTTATGATTTTGTAGATTGGAATGAATCTTCTGAGCTTGCAGTTTTTTCTTTTTGGGCATACTTCATTTGTGAGTTTTTGTTTTCATGCAATATTATTTGAAAGTGATCCAAGCTGATTTGAAGAATTTTTTGATTGGATAGATAATTGTTAGGCTTTTGAGAAATGGAACGATTATTGAAGAGAAAAGAAAGTCAAGATTGATATTAATAATCTCTCTGCTGACCCTGGTCTTCGACCATCAATCTGGAGTTATGACGTCAATGATCGTGATCAAGTTCATAGGGCTTATTTGTTGAAGGGACCGCATCAACCAAAACATCATCATTTCCCTCAAATAATGATAAGAAATATTGCATGTAAATTTAACTCAAAATGGTTTGAAAAATTTTCCTGGTTGGTTCATAGGTATTAGTCATGTTTCTTCAATAAATGCATTAGCACTCAAGACATCAGTTGAAGAACTTTTTGTAAAACATTCGTTACGTATTCATAGAATACGGGGTCAAGATTACGATGGAGCATCTAATATACGGGGAGAGTTTAATGATTTGAAAACACTCATTCTGAAAGATAATTCACAAGTATTTTATATTCATTGTTTTGCTCATCAACTTCAATTATATTTAATGGCTGTTGCAAAAAATCATTGGCAAGTAAAACATTTATTTGAGATCACTTCAAGAATTATAAATACCGTTGGAGTTTCATGCAAGAGAAATGATACTCTAAAAACTATTTAGCATGATAAAATAATTTTTCATTTAAACAGTGGAGAGTTAAGTAGTGGTCGATGTTTGAACCAAGAAACCAATTTGCATCGTGGTGGTGACACCCATTGGAATTCGCATTTTCAAACATTAATAAGTCTAACAAAAATATATGCTTTTGTATTCGAAGTGCTTGAAATTGTTAAGGATTAGGGGATACATGATTAACAATCAGTTGAAGCTAGTGTTTTAATACAAGCCATGGAATTTTTTGACTTTGTCTTGGCATTGCATTTAATAATTGATATTTTAGAAATTACAAATGAATTATCACAAACATTACAAAGAAATGATCAAGATATAATAAATGCAATGAAATTAGTACAAGTGTCTAAGTAATGATTGCAGATTATGAGAAAAAATGAATGGGTGCCTTTATTTGAAGAAGTGTCATGTTTTTGTAATATTTTCGAAATTGAAGTTTCACATATGAATTTTAAATTCAAGACTCGTGGAAGGTCAGTACAAAACTGTTCAGAAATAACAAATTTTCATCATTATTGAGTTGATTTATTCCACGCTGTTATTGATATGCAAATTCAAGAACTGAATAACTGATTCTCTGAATAACAAGTTACTTCTTTGTATGACAAGTCTAAATCCGAGTAATATATTTTCTGCTTATGATAAGGGAAAATTAATTCGTTTTGCAGAGTTATATCAAGTAGATTTTTCTATGGTTGATCTTGTATCTCTTGAACAACAACTATCTACTTATATTATTGATATGCGTACTGACAATAAGTTTACATCGTTGACTAACATTGTTGTTCTTGCAAAATATATTATAAAGGAAAAAAAAATTATGTATCCCCTGTTTTATAGACTTATTGTTTTGACAGACTTTATATGTTACTACTGCTACGGTGGATAGAGCATTTTCTGGAATGAAGATTATTAAGCATCGGCTGCGTAGCAAAATGAGTTATCCTTGACTCAATGACTGTTTAGTGTCATATATTGAGAAAGAAGTATTTGATTTTATTCCGAATAAAGTCATTATGCAACATTATCAGAAAATGCAAAGTTTGTAATTTTTTTTACTTTATAAATTATAATGAATTACAAGGCTTTGCTTAGAATTTTGCTAATGAATTATATATATATATTTTTTTGTATTTATTTTTTTATATATTGAGTTTGCCCACCCTAAAAAAATGGTTTGGATTCGCTCTTGCTTCCAATCCACCATATGGGCCTAGACCTTCACCACTAAGGATTCCACTACTTTGATCATGTAATCACAAGATCCCCTCTTTCCTAGGGTAGAGAAAGCCCATAAATTTGAATATGTAAGTTTAAGAAATTTTGAAACCCGCAAGACTGTATAATAAAAAGGAAAATAAAACATAAAAAATTGCACAAATTTAATATGATAAAATATAGTTGAAAGAAAAAACAAAATAAAATAACAATAAAGTCATCATAAAACCAAGACCATCAACAGAACAACTTCCAAAAGACTAGCAAATGATGCGGCAATATTGCTATCTGTGGGAATTTTGATCAGCTCTAAGAACTATACCAAAAAATATACTTTCAAGAAATTTTGCGAAAGATTTAGAGAATTTTCATCAAAATCATTAGTTTTTTTTATTACCACAATACGTAGAAATTTATAGGCTCAAATTAATACTATTTTTAGGTATAAAATATTGATAAACATTCTCCAAAAATTAGGTCTATAAAGGGATAGAAATATAGCATATTTGATTTTATCATTATATATATGGCAATATAGAAGTTTATATATATATATATATATAGAGAGAGAGAGAGAGAGAGAGAGAGAGAGAGAGAGGGAGAGAGAGAGAGGGGGGAGAAAGCTATGTATTATACATGATTTTGCATATATGAAACAAAAAGAATCTAATGGAACTAAAATCAAAAGCTAATTCAGCAGATATAAATACAACAACAATATCAAGCCTCTGCAGATATAAATAAATAAATATTAAATAATATTTTAATTACAAATTAAACTTAGTTTAGCAAAAAAATTAATGATTGTACTGATCGCCTTGAATTTAAAATTTTGCCAAAATTTTACAAAATTCTCTAAAGTATACAAATGTTAAATTTTGATGATATTCAGAACATATATGATAATTTAAAGTAATTCATAACTATATTTTAGGCTATATAAATTTTATTAGAACGCTTGATCTAGGGCAATAAATTTGCAAACTTAAACCTCACACCTTAAGAGACTTATGACTCCAAATATGTCTTTCATCATCCTCTAACTCTCCTGAGATGGCCGTGAAGCATCTTTTTGCATCATTGATTATCATATTATTAGGTCAAATATGAAATATTTGCCAATTAAGCTTTTAGATATGAACAGTCACCTAACCATGAAATCACTTAAGAGTGAATTATTAAAACTTCTAATCATATGTCAGTTATCATCAACATTAGCTCATGCACACCATAGGCTCATTGAATGGGGTCAAAAATTCATTGTTAGTAAAGAACTTTTCTTTACCACTCATGTGTGAGCCAACTTGTGCTTTGGTGGAGGTAAAACGGATCAATGGCATTCACTCCAAAAGCTTTTTTCACACTCATGTCCTTCGATTTCAGCCCCTTATATGAAAAATTATGGTTTCTTATTGGGCCTTTCTTCTCCTCCTTTACTCAGCATCAAATAAATTATAGATGCAGGGATCTTTTATTTGCATATACCACATATTATTATTATTACTATATATTTTGCTTTGCCCCAACATCATGGGAATTGCCTACCTCCGACATTCCTGCTCGAAGCCTCAGCTCATTGCCATGATTTTGTCATTTGTCTCTCCCATCCAGTGTAGTTAACCCATTGAAAATGCTACAACATCAGAGTCATCATGATCTCCTCAAGTTAAGCATAAATTTTGTCTCGATCTTTCTAGTTGTTTAAACACAATGTTTGTTATTGTCCTCCAAAACTTTAGGTGAGCACTATGATCTCATCTTTCCTTCAAGGGTTATTTGATGATTTCTTCTACATTAATATATTTTTCTAGCTTCCCTTCATTGACTAGTTGATGTTTTTCCCATTATGTTTTTGTTAGTTTACTCTCTTATAGCTTCCCTTCATTGACTAGCAAAGAGATAGAAGAAGTATTTACACCACAGCAAAATCAAAGAAAGGAAAATAAAATAGAATAAAGAAATCATTACCTGTACAAATCCAGCCGCATCTACAGTCGCCCATCTCCAGCATCCAGTGCCAAATACATGTCTTATCCCCCGCGTGCATGCTTTGTCTAGACTCAGCTCTTCCCATCTTTAAAACGCGAGTAAAATGAAGTCAAGGGGTTCGCTCATTCCTCTCCCACGAAACTCCTTCGGCTTCTCCCACACACGCAAAACTCCCTATCTTCTACTCTCTGCTTCCTCTCGCGACTACAGCCGGCAGCTCCCGTCACTGCTCCCGACTTCTAGAGCCACCCGAACCTTATCTCCAACCCGCCTCACCTCTCTCCCTCTCGATCTTCAAACCCGATTCCACACCCGAATCCACAGCAAGCCTGACGTCCCTCAACACCGGACCGAACTCCATCCGACTTCACTAATCACTACCTTCTTCTACCCAACACCTCCCTGCATCTACCGACCTCTCTACCCTACCTTATTTGCAAGCGTCGGTCCATAGAGAGAGAGAGAGAGAGAGATGCTTCTTACCCAAGATCTCCCCTAGTCAAAATCTCCTCCCTGTCTGATCTCCCTATCGAGCCGCAAGCAAGGACTACCCAACCCTTTTAGGTTATTAGATTTACATTTAATTGCATTTTGTTTTATTATTATAACACACACATATGTATATGTGTGTGTGTGTGTGTGTGTGTGTATATATATATAACAAAAAGAAAGTGTTTCAAAAAAAAAGTGAAAAAAATGCAAAAAAAAAAAAAAGATAAATGTAGGAGATTTTGTATATTTTTATGGTCGCTAAGGTATAACATCCTAAACTTAGGAAAAATCCACCTTCGACGCTTGCAACGCTACAACCACTTATACACGCTTTTGTTAGCGTGGTGGGAGGAAGTGCATCGTGATGCTCGCGACGAAGCGGGTGATCCAAAAACCCCTTTTCGGTGTTCGCGGCGCACCAGAAAATTGCCTATTCACGCCTTTATTGCGCGTAGTGGGATAGGAACCCGGTGTAACGCTTACGGCAAGGCAGAGTCACTTATAAGTACCCTTGAGCGAGGGGAAAGCTAACTGTTTTTTTTAAATAGGTACATTCAAAGACCCCATACATGCCTTTATTATGCGTGGTGGGAATGAAGAATACGGCCGCGGTGCCTAAGGACACCTACCATACACGCCTTTATTGCGGTGTCTAAGGACACCTAAACGGGGGAGATGCCGGGAGGCTACCGAAATTTCGACTGAAGACACAAAGACTTGGACAAATGAACAGGGCACTTGAATCAAAATCTGGACAAGTGGAACTCTGGACTTGGATTCTAATTTGAACAAATGAAAGGAACTCTAATTCAATTTGAATATCAAATTGAACTTGTAAATGTTAAATTCAAATTTGAACTAAATAAGATAACAATAACTTGAATTGAATGGGACTATAAAGGACCCGAATTAAACTCAAATAACTTGACCAAAACTTGGACAAATGCAAAGGACTTGGACTTTAACAAATTATGTGAAATCAAGCCTAAACCAAGATGCAATAAGCCAAGCTTGATTCCAAATAACAAGACATTTACAAATGTACAAGCAAGAACTCTTAAAGAATGTTGAATAAATTCTCAAGGCATACAAATGATGAATGATAGAATTAAATGGCTTGAAACATTCAAGCAAAATCAACTTGCAAAAGAGAACAAGTGATATCCACATCGTCATGCAAGCAAATTCAACTGCCCCTATAAACAAAAAGATTTGGTTTGCATAGGGAAATCAACAATAAGTGTGGCACATTTGTTCATTACAAATGTAGGAGTTCACACAATATACTACAAGCAGCATCAAAGGAGCTATAAGGAATGCAATGTCATATCTCTTATCAATAACAATTCAATTCCAAGAAGACATAATAACGAAGGAGATCAAATCTAATGAGTAAATAAAGGACTTGTATGCAATGAACAATAAATGCAAGAGCAATAACAACACACTCAATGAAATATGCACGAATTGTAACGAGGATCATGCGGTGATATGTCCGCAAGCAAAGCAAAGGAGAGGTAGGAGAAGTGGATCCTTTGCTATCAATGCGGACTAATGTGTAAATGAGCACATAACAGTCCATTTTCAAATGAGAATGATAGATATGCTATAAGAGGCCCACACCACAATCAGCATGTTAGTTGCAACAAGAAAGATTCAACATGAGGTGTAAGTAATAATGTGATATATCTAGATGCATCCAAATGAATGTCAACATCAGCATGCAAGTGAATGCACTAAGCTTTCTACAAATGATGACAGTAGACATGGGGCAACTACGATAAATATCCTGCAAACACTAGGGAGATAAAATGCTAGAAGGCAAAAGGTAGAAGATCAAAGCAAAGGTAAATACTTACAGGTCCTTGTAAAAGACCCGCCATATGCACCAGATGCCATCTAAAAGCAAAATGTCTATAACAAGTACAAGCCCCTATGAGCCACTACAGGATACCCATTCGACATTCAAAATGTCAGTCTAACTTGAAGGATTTGGCATACAGTGGAGGAAACAATGTAATACACCGGAATGCATTCAAGTGAACGTCAATACACTGTATTGTGCTTACCAGAATTAATGATCAATGTTTGAAAATTGTGAGGTTAAAGATTAATGCAAAGCTTGGTGGCCTAAACTCACAATTAAAAATATAAAACATACATGCTATTCTAATCATCTCAAAGACTACAACAATTATTTTAGGGATGAGTGCCTCCCACAGCTATCTCAGATGGTTTGAAGTATCTTCGATTGTCACGATTGTTAATTCAAGACAGTGGCCATCAACTTCGAAGTACAAGGCATCGGGTGTTGCCTACAAGTTTCTATATGAGTTCTGGGAAGAGAAAGCCAGATCCAATCAGTATCTGCAAAGATTAAGTGAGTCTCAGTTCAACCGAGTTTTGGAATTGGGATGGATAAAATTATTGATGCTTGCAAGTTCCTTGATGGACAAGTAGTCCCCAAAGCTTACACTAATAATAACACAGAACTCAAACGTGAAGGATACACAATGTACATCAGTTCTTACAGGCCATTGTGGGAAACTCATTGTACATTCAACATATCACCTATAGATGAATACTGAAGAACTACAGCAAATACGAGCTTCTACGGGATGTTGTAGAAGAACTATTAAATGTCCAAAATACTCCCGCACGTGCACCGTAGTTTGTATACACATAGGTACACAAAAAGAAAGTGCAATCATACAACTCGCATGTGCCCCAGCGAGCGTGTCATTGGTACACACGTGACGTCTAGGGATGCTGCGCGGGTCAATAAATGAACATAATTCGAGCCTGATCCTTCTATATGGATAAATAGGAGTCGATACAACTTGAATTATCAAACAAATATACAGTCAAGGCATCAACCGAAATATTTTTTTTATACATTCATATTAGGCCTTCAAGGCTTTCAACAAAAAAAATTTACCAATAAAGGCACAAAGCCTATGACGAACCCGATCCTCTGTCGACAAACTAACAGAGTCGACAGGGTTCAATCAACAAAGGGAAATAACCCTTTTCACCCCAATGATGGCCGTGTTGAATGAAAATCTTAATCATAGGGGTTCATAAATAATTTCAAATGCCCCCGCACATGCACCATAGTTTATATACACATAGGTACACAAAAGGGGTAGGTGCAATCATAAACCTGCATGGGCCCCGACGAGCATGTAGTATGAACACATATGACGTCTAAGGATGCTATGCGGGTCAATAAATTTGAACCCGATGCTCCTAAGAATGTAAATAGGAGTCGACAAGGTTCAACAAATAATTATAAAATACCATCCCAAATACCCGCATGGGTCCCAGCAAACGTGTTGTGAGAACGCACGTGACGTCTAGAAATGCTGCGCTGGTCAATGAATAAACTCAAGTTCGAGCCCGATCCTTCTATGCAGGTAGATAGGAGTCGACACGGCTCGAACCATTAAATAAATATACGTTCGTGAGGTTATTTATTTTATACATTCATATTAGGCCTTCAATAAAAAAAATTCGTTCACAAAAGCATAAATCCTATGAAACCTGATCTTATGTCGATAACTTGACAAAGTTGACAAGGTTAAATACAAAAGTGAAAATGACCCCATTCACTCTGATGATGGTCGTGTTGAACGTAAATCTCAACCAGAGGGATAATTCCAACATTCAAAGCTCCACTCAAATACCCACGAAAGTCCAAAATTCCAAAAATTCCAAATCCAAGATATTTAAAATTGAAATCCAACCAAAATCACTTAAAGCAAAACTCACCCACCCTCCGCAACAGTTTGCCGAAGTAGACAAATTAAAATTTACTTCAGCTCACACAGAGTTAATGCCTAGTCGAAAATATCTTTAGGATTCATTCTCAAATAATCTCTTGTTAGTAAGAACGTGGTACGTGTCCTCTAACCGACGATTTTGCCGCCAAATGGCACCGCAAGATAAACAATTATGACCCGGGATCCTCTAAACCTAGTGGTTTTGCCGCCAAATGGCATCACAAGATAGTGGTTATGGCCAGAGTCAATACGTTCCTTAGTGGCATCAAATTCTTGAGATATGAATCAATAGAATATGATCAATAGGACATAAAGCTCTTTGTCAGCTAAGGTGGATTTAAATGTCCCCTTAGACAAACATCCATCCTAAGTCTACAAGGTCCCCTTGGACGAAGCAACCCATGGCTGCCGACAAAGATCTTTCTATCAGGTTGGCTCTGACTAAGTACACCATGGACCGCGATGGCCCGTGACGATGGAACCATGGGATCTTGATCGGGTACATCACTCATTCCCCCACCATCTGCTTTAAATGCAAGATGGTGCAATTTAAAATTTTAAATATCAAATCTTCCAACCTTCCAATTTCCATATTCCTAAGTCCAATGCTGCTACTATACGCCTGATATTACATATCTATGGATACAACGTATCTAATTGACGACTAGCCTTAATCGAAAGTTCTCTCTCGTGATCGGGAGAGGTAATTAACTATAGGGGCTTGCGCCTATAGGAAACAAGAACTCGGATCATAAAGTCCTCACAAAATGAGGGTAAAATCTCTGGGAAGTGTCTTATCTACAAACCCATCTACCTTCCCAAAATTTACCTCGGAACTTAATTCCGTTAAAACTCCTGAAAAAAAAAACGCAGCAAGCGGAGGCCAGAGCCAAATTTTTGGAGCCCACAAGTGAAATACATTAAGAATGAAAATCAATAAGTATTTTTCTTAAAAGGTTGGAGTGGCTCCAGTGACAGATAAGATTAGAGAGTTTCCTTAGATGGTTTCGTCACATAAAACATCAACCTTCCGTTGACCATGTTAAGGGATTAGATGTATTAGATCCAGCCTATGTTATAAAGGTAGAGGTTATGTACAAATGAAACATTTATTATCTTACACTTCATGTTGCCTTAATATGACTTGGTTATGGGTTTTGCAATATAAAACAAATGTTATTATGTTTCTCACACACTTCAATCTAATGTTGGGGGCCACAAGCTGCTTGGAAATCAAAGTAGATTTTAGGATATTCTTCCAAGGTACCTAACAAATTTTAGCCAAAAAAATTACAACCACATTATGAATCTTTAGGATTCAAATGCAAAGCAGCATCCAACCAGCCAGCATACAGAGAAGTACTTAGTTTAACTATTCATATCACAACTGATAACGCTTAGAAAATGGCACAAAGGAACTGAGAAGTATGTCAAGGAATGAGATTGAATAGGCTATGCACAAGACATGGAAAGAAGATTTAACAGCATGCATAGTCGAGCATGTGCATAAGCAAAGAAAAAGTATGTGGCTAATAATCTACTCTTTTCCAAACAGCACAAGATTGATTGGGTTCATAGTGACATATGGAATAACTTGTTGAAAATCACTAGATCACAAAACAACTGGGAGGACAGAAAAAAAGATCACTAAAATTGAAACTGACAAATAAAAAAAACTCGCTAAAATTGAACGTTAGAGAATGATGTCACAATCACTAAACATATGGGTGGTTCCATTCTAAATGGTAAATTCTAACCTTTTAACTTGTGAAGACTAAGGGTTCGTTTGGGACGGCTTTTTTAATGCTTTCTAAAATGGAGTTTTAGTACAAATTTTTTTATTTTTGTACTAAAACTCCGTTTTAGAAAGCAATAAAAAAGCCGTCCCAAACGAAGCCTAAGTATGGGATTGGGAAGTACGCCAAGAGATGTGATTGAATAGGCTATGCACAAGACATGGAAAGAAGATTTAACAGCATGCATGGTCAAGCATGCACATAAGCAAAGAAAAAGTAGGCAGCTAGTAATATACTCTTTGCCAAACAATACAAAATTGATTGGGTTCATAGTGATATATGGAATAACTACACTAGAGCACAAACAATTGGGAGGACAAATCAAAACAAGCTCACTAAAATTGAGACTGGGGGAAAAATTAAAAAAAAACTCACTAAAATTGAACATCAGATAATGATGACACGATCACTAAACATAAGGATGTTTCCATTCTGAATGGTAAATTCTGATATTTTAACTTGTGAAGATTAATTAAACAACTTAAAAAAAAAATTGCAATAGATTTGCTCAAGAGTTTTTGATAACACATTTAATACTTGTCAATGAATTGGCTTGGCTGAAAATGTTTATGATACAAAGTTGTTACAGATAAATTTGCTATGAAATTGATATAAATTAATGACAAATTGAAACATTGGAGATTGGTGAATTTGTTAAGAGTTGGATGAAATTTTGCTGCTCACCAATCCATAGTGAATAGCCTCAGCGACAACTTTGTAGCAATCAGCTATAAGCTAAAAAAGTGATAACATTTTTGTAAGAAAAATCTGTAGCTAATCAGGCATTTGCTAGATATGAAATATGAATTCTACTTTTGCTATCTTTCCTACTTGTTGTGGTCCCCACGTAATTGGATAAAGGCAAGTCATTGTCGTTGTTCTAGTAGTTGAGGTGGAACAAATAAATCATCCACAATGTATGGAGATAGCTAAAGAGTCATCCAATACTTCTATACCATTCAGCATTCACCAAAGGTGATCTAGGATAACTTGTTACTTATGCCATAACGCCCCCCCCACCTCTTTCCCTTCCCTCCCCTCTTTCTAACACCACCCTTTCTCAAGAAACATAATGAGATGAAGTCTCCCTAAAATAAATGCAATACAATACACAAACATGAAAGATCTATGAACATTATATAACAAGTACCAAATGCATGGAGCTTACGTTAAGGGAAAGATTATTCTTGTATTTGTAGAGCATTATTTTCATGATAAAACCTAGGATCACCCGAATACACTAAAGGAAACTTAACTATCACTCCAAGTTCACCTTCTACGAACATTATATAAAAAATGGATGCAAAATCTCATTAGCATGACACAAGTTTATGCCAAATATTGTATAGATACAGCTTAAAGTTCAAAATTAATTTCCAACTTAGCAAACTTTCTATTCACTCTTCCAAGTAAATTTTCTTACAAGATAAGTTGTAGATGGTTATGATAATATCATAATAGGTGATGCATATGTTGAGAGTCTAGGAGTTCTAATTGGATTCCAACAACAATCAGACATGTTAAAAAAAAAAATTGGATACATACCAGAATAGGCTTATTGTTTGAGGATAGGTGGTGATGTAAAGATTGCACACAATCACTCACATCAATTGAGGCTTTCCCAAACACAAAGAAGGCAGGTAATGTAGTTGTCCTGCAAGTAATAAATGTGAAATTTAGAGAGTTTGGACCATCCAACCTCGCGTGTTAATGGTGAATGGAGCTCTGAAGGGTATGATGGGCCATCATTGAGCATGCCACAGTATGCGTTATGATAAAAAAGCACAAATCATAAAAAATAATCAAGACTATAGGAATAATTCATCATTATAAGATAACTAATATCCAAGAAACAAAAATAATTGTCACATCATTATAGCATAAGTTTGTTCAAGTTGAATGAAAATTAAATGGCATAAGAGACATGAATCTAAATATATCAAACTAACTAAACTCACATGAAACCATTTTCTCACTGATATGGAACATTTTTCAAGCACATGACATTAAACAGTAACAAATGAACCAGCAAATACACATGTTTTAGTACAAACATAGCATTAGAGTCATAGAATTGTCACATGCAGTCGCTCCAATATACATCCATTCTCAATCCCTAAATAATAGCTAATACAAAAAAAAACCAAAAATTTTCAATTTTGGCAAACATACGGGTCATAATAACCAAACGAGAGAAAAATGAATACAAATAATTAATGTTAGTCGTTACTGAGACCATAGAGAACTGACGGGCTCATACAGGCGTGACCATAATGGACGACGCACTCAGCGTCCACATGCGCGGCACCGACCTCGTCCACACAGCAACTGCCGTAAGCGGTGTCGGCCATGACGAAGAGGCGCACGCCCCGCCCGAGCTCATTCCTCAGCGCCTTCGCCACCCTAGTCGAGTCCTTGAGTACCTCATCCGGAAACTGCACAGAAGAATGCCTTCTGTAATCTAATCCAGCGTTGAAAGGTACGAGATGAAGGGTATTGGGAAAAACGTGAAAGCCAAGGTAAGGGTTTATGGAGCGGAATGAAATTGGCAATGGGTGTAGTGGAAACCTGCAAGGCGACTCTGGCGAAGTTGTTACTGCGGATGTAATCCGCTGTCCGGTGGATTTCGTAGTTAGATTCCAAATCCATGTGAGCACAAACCCTAGGGGGGTTGTTTGGCGACAGGATTTAACAGGACTAAATCCTGTAGTTCGGCGGATTTACGGAATTTGGCCGAAGAAGCGCGCGAAAGGTATAAAGATGGTTACCTTCGCAGCGAGCGAATTCCCGCCTTGACTTCCCGATCCGACGTCGTTGAAGGAGGCGAAGAATTTTCCTTACATCCGATCCGGAAGAGCCCGTTATGAAGAAATACGAATAATTTTAAAAAACTTAGGCCCTCCGCTGTAGTGAATATAATCTATATTATATTATTATTATTATTATTATTATAGAAGAGGTTTCATCCATTTTATTTCTTCTTAAATTATCTTGATCATCCATTATAATATAAATAATTAATAATTCAAAAAAAAATATCTATATAATTTAATGATCATCTCCAATTATTTTAGCCTCTTCAAAGTTTATAACAGTTCTCTTACAATTGAAGTTCTACCTAATGAACTTCTCTTTAAGCATTATTCTTGTCTCTCTAGCCAATTAAATGCTCTACTTCTTCGCCTCTCATTGATATTAAATCTTTTATTTCATAGTCGAACTGGTTGGAATACTATCAGAGGCGAGAAAATAGTTGAACTTCATGCTGGTTGGATTAAGCGCAGCATGAGTAGGATTTTTAATGCTAAGATGCAAGAAGATATGAAAATTCAATGCTGCTAGCAAATGGAAAATTCTTACTACACAAGGATAATGGAATTACATAGAACAATTTTAATCATATTATGTAAATGAACAATTTTAATCAAAACATATACTAATTTAATTTAAAATTGAACTTCAATCCATTTAACTAATCAAACTGAATTAATTGATAATTTAACTCAATTTATCAATTAATAAAAATAATAATTAATTTTGGAAATAAAATTAGAATTCAAAAGTAAACTGAAATCTAACGAATTGATTTAAAGTTTAATTTACAATTGTTAACTGATTAACTGTGTTAACGTCAAAAAAACGCAGAGCGGAGCTGTGCCCTAGCCGCCTCCCTCTTCCTGTGACTTTGAATTCCCTCTTTTTTCCTGGCCGCCACCGGCCTCTCGCTGGTGGCAATCATGGATCCGCTGGGTCAGCTTGACGCCAGCCATTTTCCCCCTTTGGTAAACTCTTTGGCCACTTCTTCTAACCCTAAGTCTCCTCCTCGTTGTGAGTTAGACCGTCTCTGGTCTAATATTATAGCTGAGCCAGCTCCTTCCTCTCCACATATCCCTATTTCTCTCATCGAAACTCCAGAGGAGATCATCCCGTTCAACAAAGACTTTACTGATGTTGTTGCTGTAGAATGGAATCTCTGCCTTGTCGGGTATTCGATTGGTAAGAGGCCTTACTATGAAACCCTTAAGGAAACAGCTAAGCGTATTTGGAAGCTTAAAGGTACATTTCAACTCATAGCTCTTACTGATGGGTTCTTTCTCTTCAAATTTTCGTTGCTGGAAGATTACGATATGGTATGGTCAAAAGGTGCGTGGTTTTTTCATGGCAAGCCATTTATTTTCCAAAAGTGGACCAAAAACTTTCATCCCACCAGGAAAAATTTTACATCGGTGCCGATTTGGGTTTGGGTGCATAATCTGCCCTTAGTATGTTGGAATTCGGACGAGATTTCCAAAATAGCTTCTAAAATAGGCATTCCGATTGATGTTGATGCCTTAACTGCTGCTAAGACTAGATTAACTTATGCTAGAATTTGCATACAAGTTTCTACTTCCTCTCCTTTTCCGGATACAGTGGCTGTGTCTATAGAAGGGGAGGTTATCAATCTTCATATCCAATATTACTCAAGCAGCCTCCACTCCTGTGCTTTCCATGGTTCCCTCACAAGTTGATATTCCCCCTATAGCTCCTCCTAAACTCCCTCCTATTGTTGTTTCTGCAGTGGTAAATGTTGAAAATCTTGTGCTCATAGCTACCCTGCAGAAAGAAGTTCCCCCACCCACCATAGCTGAGACTATTAACCCAGATTTCATAGATTTCACTGAAGCTTCTGCTTCTGCAGTTTAAAAATTCCCAAACTCAATTCACCTACTGATGAAGGTTTAGGAGATACGGATAATTTAAAAATCCCTTCTTTAAATCCCCTCAATATACAGACTAGCAACAAGTATTCGTCCCTGCAGGGATCGAAGGATTCAGCCTTTTCTGGCTCTGAAAATGACAGCTCCTCTTTTTTGGAACCTATAGCAAATACCAAAGAGAAGAAAAAAATTTCACCCCAACCCAAGAGCACTAGAGGGAAGGGAACCAAAAAACCACCCGCCTCCTCCTCTAAGAATAAATGATCTGCCCTACTATAGCTGCTTGGAATATTAGAGGTTTATCTGCCTCTAATAAGGTGACACACTGCAAAATGTTAGTAAAAAACTTTAATCTGGATATGGTCTGTATCTTGGAAAACAGAATTCAGCTTTCTAGCCTCTCGGATGGGGGCTTTCTCAACAGTCACTTGCTTTATGATTTTGAATCTAGTTACAACAATTTTCATTGTGCTAATTCAGGCAGAATTTGGATTAAATTGAGTTAGGATAGGATGTCTTTTAATCCTATTTTTTTCTCCTCCCAAATGATTGCTGGGATGGTCTCTTTTGGTTCTAACCCCCCTTTTCTTCTCTCGGCTGTCTATGCCTCTAATTTGTAGGAGGGCAGAAAAATTCTATGGGAAGATTTGAAAAATATTTCTCCTGCTGCTGGTATTCCCTGGATAGTTATGGGGGATTTTAATTGCTGTAGGTTCCCTTCTGAAAAGTTAGGTGGGAATGTGCTTAACCAGAATCAGCTTCATGACTTTAATAGCTTCATTTTTTATTCTAATTTGAATGATTTGGCGTCCATTGGACCTTCCTTCACGTGGTTTAATCAAAGGACTGATAGTCCTATACACATCAAATTAGATCGTATGATGGTAAATGAGCATTGGCTTCCTTCTTACCCTGATTCATTCTATATGGTGAAGAACCCGGATGGCTCAGATCACTGCCCGATTATCCTTAAATCTGGAGTTACTTCTCCCACTCATCATCGGTTTTTATTTAAAAATTACTGGTTAAAAAATGAACATTTCTGGTTCCTTTTATTTCAGTTTTTTGCTGTTAAGTCAAAAGGTAATCCTTTAGTGGATTTGTGTTCCAAGCTCAAATTATTGAAATGAGAAGTTAAAGGGAAATATTGGGCTTCTTCCAACTTTATGGCTGATATAATAAAGAAGATTCAAGACAAGCAATCTGCTTGTCTTGATCGTTTGCAGGCTGATGCTTATTTCCTTAATACTTCCATTGAGCTTAAAAGTATCAACCAGGAGTTGGAAACTACCACCTCTATGTGGTTCTCCTGGGTGAATCAGAGAGCTAAGTCTAAGTGGTTAGCTCAGGGAGAAGATGATCTCAAATTCCTCTATACTAAAATTCGTATGAGGAGAAGTTACAAAAAAATTGCTATCACTTTGGCTATGTCCAAATCTAATTCCTCCATGCCTGATGCTATCAAAGATTCCATCTCTCACTTTCAACGGCTTTTTAATACTCCCAGGAATCTGGATTTCAATATCAACATGTTCCCCTCTGGTAATATTATTCCCCCTTATTATATTGATTCTCTTGCTTCCCCTTTCACAGATAAGAAGATTAAAACTGCTGTCTTCTCGGGAGCATCAAATTCTACCCCTGGTCGTGACGGGTTTAATTTTGAATTTTTTAAGTCCACTTGGCTGATTTCTGGACCCTCGGTATGCTTTGCTATAAAGTATTTTTACAATAATCCTTACATCCCTTGTGCGGCTAAAGCTACTACTATCACTCTCATTCCTAAATCTAGTAATGCTAGTGATATTGCTGATTTCCGCCCCATTGCACTTTGTAATACCATTTACAAAATTATTGCTAAAGTCTTGGCTGTGAGGATGAAACCCATTATGCCTCATTTCATAAAAGAAAATCAAGTTGGTTCATCCTTAACATGATTTATACTGATAATGTTTTACTTGTGAATGAGATTCTACAAATCTCTAGGAAATTTTCTAAATTCAAGCTTATGTGTGTTAAGCTTGATATCAAAAAAGCTTTTGATAGTGATTCTAGGGAATTTCTTTTGGCCAGGATGCTTCAAAAAGGGTTTCCTGCTATTTTTGTTAAGTGGATTGAAGCTTGCATTTTCGATGTATGGTTCTCTTTATGTATTGATGGATCCCTTGAAGGTTTATTTCCTTCTACTACTGGGCTTAGACATGGCTGTCCGTTGAGTCCTTACCTTTTTAGCATTGTAATGGATGCTTTATCGTGTTTACTAGACTGCAATCCCACTGATAATAGGTTTGAAGCTCTTTCTATTGGAGACTATAGGCTTTCACACCTAATGTATGCTGATGATCTGATTCTATTTGGGAAAGCTGGTAGCAACAATTGTGACATCCTTAATCAAATTCTTCACAACTTCTCTTATGCCTCGGGTTTATATGTGAATTTTCAAAAAAGCTCTATCATCCTGCCTCCTTCCTGTTCTAATGCTGAGGGGATTTGTTCTATTTTGAATATTAATGCTCCGTCCCCTTCTATGTCCTACCTGGGGATTCCCATTTCCCCCTACAATCCTAAGCTGGCTAGCTTCTCTCAGCTATTGGAAGGTGTTATTAAGAAGTTATCCGGATGGAAAGCTAAGGCTTTATCTTTTGCAGGGAGGCTTCAATTTTTAAGATACACCATTTGGAACACAATTGCATACTGGATAAGGGGAAGCATTATACCTAAAACTATTCTTAAGCAAATAGATAGGGTATGTGCTAAATTTCTTTACTTTGGTGATTCTAGTGGCAAGAAAATGCATCTATTCTCTTGGAATAATACATGTAAGCCTAAATCTTTGGGGGGCATAGGCTTACCCTCTTTACATTCTCTTCAATTTGGGTACAACTGCTCTCTTATTACCAGGATTTATAACTCTCCTAGTCCTCTTGCCACCTGGTTATTTCACGCGTATATCTCCCCTTGGAAGGAGCCTTGTACTAAAGCTTCAAAATTCTGGAAAAGTATTTGTAAGGATGCCTGTACAGCTAAAGAAAACTTTCATTTTAGAGTGTATGTGCACTCTAAGTTTGCCCTTTATTGGGACCACTGGTTTAGGGATAAGCGACTTAAAGATATTGTGGAAATTCAGCCTTTTCTTGCCTCATTTCCTGTGAATGAAATATTAAGGTAATTCTTAATGATTTTGGATGGGTATTGCCTGATTATTTACCTGTTGCTGTACGCCGTGCTTTCTCTGATTTTCCAGTACTATTGGAAAAACAAAACAATCTTTTTGGGGTGATGGTAAGAAAGTTAAGCATAGGAATTATAGGGATTTTTTTTACAAAGACTTGATTAAAACAAACTGGTGGCATTTTGTGTGGCATAAGAGGTATGTCATTAGGTTTTCCTCTTTCTGCTGGATGTCTTTATCTGGAGGATTAAAAGTGCTGATATTTTGAGATCAAGGGGAATGGATGTCAATGCGGATTGCTCTTTATGTCATTTTGGTTATGAGACTGTTAGTCATTTATTCTTTGAATGTGACTATTCGTTTGCTGTGCTCAAGTCTCTCTTGGAAAATTTGGGTAATATGCTTTTAAGACCATCCATCTTACAAATATTTGAGTATACTAATGATAAGTATAAAAAGGGGAAGGAGTTTTACTTCCTGATCATTTGCTGTGCTATTTATTATATATGGAGAGAAAGGAATGAAAGAAAGTTTGGTACTAATTTGGTATCCTCTACTACCTTAGTACATAAAATTAAAGCTGCTGTTTTTGGCAAGATTATTAAATGGAAAGGAATGGATGATCTGATGGAGCTGCTCTGAGCTGTATTGTTTTCTGTTATATTGTGTTTCTGCTACTGCTGGACAGTTTGTTGCTGGATCAGGATGGTTATTACTGCAGTTCCTGCAGTTTTTTTGGTTGCTGCTATACCGGGCAAGGATGATTGATTTGCCTTTTTCTTCTTTGGAGGGCAGAATTTTTGGGATATTCATTTTGCAACCAGGTTGAGAGAGTGACAAATCCTAAGCCCATGGGTTCTTTCTAGAGCCCATTATTTCTGGTTCTGTTGGCTGTCTTTTCTCTTCCTTTGTTTTTCTTCTTGCTGCATGACTTTTTATGGGGAGTTTTGTATTTTATCCCCTGTTTTTAGTCCTTTGTTTTTTGGTAAAGGTTTCTCTTTACAGTAACTTTCTTTTACATGTAACTATTTCATTTAAATGAAACGGGCTATGCCCATAATTTTCCCAAAAAAAAAACAATTGTTAACTAACTTCTAATTTAAACCAATTTTAATTTACATTGTTTAATTGAAATTGAAAAAAAATTAATTAATTAAAAAAATAAATTAATTTGCATACAAACTTTTTGATAACTTAATTAAATAATTTAATTAATTAATTGAAACTCAATTAAACCCAAAACTTTAAATCAATCTTCAAATTTAAAATCAGAACTTTGATTAAAAAAAATAAAATTCAAATTTAATTAAAAGATAGATTTAATTAAATTCTAAACCTTTAAAAATAACTTAATTAATTAAGCAATTTACTTGGTTTAAATAATTAAATAATTAAAAAATAATACAAAAAAATCTTCAATAAACTAAACGATTAATGTTAAATTGTAAATCAAATTTAATTAAAAAACTTAGTAAATTAAATGACTCATTTAATTGGAATAATTAAGTTAAAATCAAAACATGACAAAGCATAAAAGCATAAGATTATATGTTTTCCACTATCCAATATATGTACAAATTAATGAACAACTCAAACAACCCTCCAACAAACAAGCTCAAGTAATCTCAGACTCTCAAGAATAACTCATGTAGCTACCTGAGAGCTCTCTAATCTACTGGTTACGAGCACCTACAAGCAAGTAAACAAAAATATCAGCTCAATATATAAAAATAAAGCTAGTACTAAAACAAAACTAGTACTGGTAAAGAAAAGAGCTAACACTGTAAGCGAAGAAAATTACTACTGTAAACAAGGCTAATGCTGAAACCAACAATGAAAGCTGATGCTGAAAGTAGAACTGTTGTGAAGCACTAAAACTAGTGTCGAGGTGGGGAAGTGTGTGAAGCTACATCCGTACTAATCTAAGTCATATAGGTTACTTCTAATATAAGTAGTAATTCTTAGGAATAATTATTTTACTAATTATATCTATTAAAGGAAACGATATTCCTAAAATTATCCTGACTACTTTCAATGAAAATCATAAGTCCAACCTTTAGGGGTAATAGCTAGGAATCAACATAACCCTAGACCCCTTAACTGGGCATCTTAACTTATAGGACTAAGTTGTAAGACCCGCCATTTGGGCTACTTCTAAGTGAAGCAGTAAGACCCGCATGTTAGGGAAACTCTAAGTGAACATCAATGTCCCTAAATCTAAAACTAAAATCCTTATGGGCATCTTAGCCTATAAGACTAAGTTGTAAGACCTGTCATTTGGGATACTTCTAAGCGAAGCAGTAAGACCTGTCTATTAGGGAACTGATAAGTGAACGTCCCTAAATCCAAAACTCAAATCCTTTTTGGACATCTTAGCTTATAGGACTAAGTTGTAATACTTGCCATTTGGGCTACTTCTAAGTGAAGCAGTAAGACCCGCGTGTTAGGGAACTTCTAAGTGAACATCCCTAAATCTAAAACTCAAATCTCTATGGGCATCTTAGCCTATAGGACTAAGTTATAAAACCCGCCATTTGGGATACTTCTAAGTGAAGTAGTAAGACCCGTGTGTTAGGGAACTTCTAAGTGAACATCCCTAAATCTAAAACTTAAATCCCTATGGGCATCTTAGCCTATAAGACTAAGTTGTAAGATCCGCCATTTGGGATACTTCTAAGCTAAGCAGTAATACCCACCTGTTAGGGAACTTATAAGTGAACGTCCCTAAATTCAAAACTCAAATCCCTTTTGGGCATCTAAGCCTATAGGACTAAGTTGTAAGATTGGCCATTTGGGCTACTTCTAAGCGAAGCAGTAAGACTCATGTACTAGGAAACTTTTAAATGAATGATCCTAGTTCCAAAACTCTAATCAATTGGACAACATTTTTTATAAGAACTAGGTTGTAAGACCCGTCACCTGGCAACTTTCAATGAAAGTTGTAAGTCCGACTTTAAAGAAAATCTTTAGGTGAAAATGACCTAACCCATAATCCTCAAATTCATAAACCGGCCACTTCTAATAGAAGCTGTAAGTCCAACCTCTAAGAAAAAAGGTTTAGGTAATAACATAACCCTATACCTTTAACCTGGGCTTCCTAATCTATAAGGGCTAGATTATAAGACCCACCTTTCAAGCTGCTTAGCTTATAGGGCTAGGTCATAAGACATATAGTTAGGCAACTTCTATGGAAGCCATAAGACATATCCAACCTAAAATCTTTGGGCTACTTCTAATAGAATCCATAAGACCCACTCATACCCAAAATATTCTGGCCACCTCTAATAACGACCGTAAGTCCCACTTTCAGGGCCACTTTCAAATGAAACTTGTAAGCCCCTACCCAAATCTAATCACACGGGCAACTCCTAAGTGGAGCCGTAAGCTCCAAATTAAACAAATTAACGAGCAACTTCTAAGGAATCCATAAGCCCCAACTCAAATTAAATTAAACTAAAATTCACACGTCTTCACTTCAGTCTATTCGAGATCCTTGAGAGGAGGCAACGTACCCATGACTGCTAATTAGATTCCATTGACATTATAATCAATGGTTATTAGTGATGGTATATTGAACCCACGGTATACCCGGGATGACGGAACCATGGGATCTTTATCAGGTGTACCTTCATCCCTCATAACTAAATTTAAATCTCCGTTGCACATTCTCACATTCCTTGCAAGAAGCTAAGTATATTTCATCCTTAATCTAGAGTACTCTTCTAATGAGTTAGGAGGGATAATTAACTATGAGGGTTTGCACTCATAGGAAGTAGAACCCAGATCTAAATAAACCCTGACATTATTCTCAGGAAAAATCTGGTTAAATATTAAACTTAATCTACCTCTGGAAAAATTAAATGGAATCCTAAGTTCGTGAGAGTGGGGTTTGCACATTCCTATTAATTTAAAGATTTTTCTAGAGCGATCATTGTTACTTATCCTACATCAAATTTTAATAAGAGCTTTTCATCGTTATATTAATTAAATGTAGGATAATAATTTGGATAATAAAAAATCAATTAATGATGCAATTATATAGTTTCAAGTTATGGTTTTAGAAAAAGACATCATAATTATCACGAGTTTTAAAACTACATTATGTTATTTGATTTTAGTATGAGCTTTAGAAAACTTTCTTGATAGACAAATGATTTGAAAGATTTCTTTTCACATTATCACTCTCGCATATTAACTTTATTTTAACATTTACATATTAACTTTATTTAAGATCGATAAAGTTCTTGATGCTAAGAACTCTACAATTGGATGAATTGTATAGGAGCTGGCAAGTTTGGTATTGGTTGATGAATTTTGCATGTGCATGTTCATCTCTCTCTCTCTCTCTCTCTCTCTCTCTCTCTCTCTCTCTCTCTCTCTCTCTCTCTCTCTCTCTTTTACACCCTCACAAGCATGAACACAACCACAACATATCTAAATATTTATATATAAACATATGTTCATAAAGATACATGGCAATACTTTGTAATATACATATAAGAGATTTGTGTCATAAATATAACATTTAGTAGTGTGTTGTGATTATTTCTTTAATGAGTAAAAAATTCAGACGTAGTTGGTGATGACGATGATGAAGAATGTAGCCTTTGGCTGCTAATGGCTGTTATGGAATATTTCTATGTTTTCTATGGTATGACATGTTTGGAAGGCTCAGAGTTTGTTAGGCAACCACAACTAACATGGGTTCGTGCATAGCAAAGCTTTTCTACTTGTCCAATGTTATGGATTCATTGTCATATGACCCTTCTTGTTTTTACCTTTTTTTATGATGATGATGAAGAATGCAGCCCTTCTTATTTTTGCCCATTTCTCCTACTACTTCTTATAATTCCTAGTCTCGCTCATTACTTTTGAAGCATAACTCTTTTGGTTGTTGTGCCAAGTTCCGTAATAATATCTTCCCCTCTAGCTTTTGGTATCATCACTGTTATAATATATTCATTATTGATTCCTACTACTTCACTTTGCTATGTTTCTCTGGTTACTATATGATGAATTTCTTTTGAAGAGGTAGTGGCAATTATTGCTAACAATTAACAATTTGGCCATGGTTTATTCCTCCTCTACTCTAATATATTTTCATTTATGTATAGCATTTCCACCATAATTTTTAACATTTCACAACAATTCTATTATGTTATGTGGTTATGTATAGCTGCTATTTTTCTATATATGTTGTTTAATATTAATGCAAGCCATAGAAGCACTTCTTTAGTGGAGTCATGTAATACAATTTTTTTATTTATATACTTATAGTGTAGTCATGTAATGTCACATATGTTCTATGCTCAATGTAACCACAATTTTATTGCTAAAACTAATTGATTATTCTTCTAGATGTTAGATGAAAATATATATTTTTTGTGAGATTGCTTGCATATTTGAATATTATGTCATTATTTATGCTTTATTAATAATCTTATCTTTTTATCAAAAAAATTAATTAAATTTTTTATAATATGAATTTTTATTTTTAAAATTTTATTCATGTGCATTTAATACACGTGCAATAAACCTGGTAAAAAATATCTCAATTAATTTTTACTCAGTACTTTACTGATATTACTAATAACTGAAATTATTTATAGAGATAAAATTAATTATTTTATCTTTTTATTTAAAAAATATAATTAAAATTTTATAATATCATTTTTATTTATAAAATTTTATTCACGTGCATTTAATGCACGTGCAATAAAACTAGTATAAAATAAATGTAACATAAAATGAATATTTTAAGTTATTTAGTTGATGGTAAAGTGAATGCAATGAATTATTTTTTTATTTAGTTGGGTTTATATAGAATAAAATAAATTCAATGTATTGTGAGCTCCATTCTCTCTTTCATTAATAGTCATGGCAGTATACGGGAGTTCGCCAAAGCAACAAGCGGAAGGGAGAAAGATACTCACCTTCATTACTAGCAAGTTCTTCCATGCCTTTTGATCCAACAAGAAGGGAACGTTTGCGAGTGAGCTCTTTCTTGCCTTCCAATCCGAGAAGAAGGGAATGTCGTTGAAGCTCTTCTATGCCTTACAATCCGAGAGGAAGGAAAGGTCTGCAAGCGAGCTCATCCATGCCTTCAAATCCGAGAGGAAGAGAATGTCGTCGAAGCCCTTTAGTTCCTTCTGATCCGAGAGGAAGGGAACATCGTCGAAGCGAGCTCTTTTGTGATTTCATGCAGGCTTTCGCTTAAAATGGGTGATTTAATTTTACTTTACACTGCATTCTTTTTTTTTTTCTCCAATCAAACAACCCCTTAAATAAATAAAAAATATATTTTTTTTTTATATTTAAAATTTTATATTTTTTATAAAACAGCCTAAATCACATTAAAATTTTAAAAATAATTTGGCCACAATACCCTCACTAAATTTTTAGTTATGCCAAAAGCTTTAACATTTTTATATGATTTAAAATAAGTACATTTTAAATTATTTATATATCGCACATTCGCACTTATTTCAAAGCAAATCAAATAATTTTAAACACATCATGATCATCTTTTTGTCAAGAAATATTTATAGAAATTTTTTCCTCAAAACTCATGCACTAAATGATTCATTTCAATTTAGATAGGTTGACATTAGTTATATTTTTTATGTGATTTGAATGTTATATAAATATAACGAATTTACATACATACCACAAAATTGTTATGTATATATATAAACTAGTCAATTAGCATAGTCAGTGTTATAAAATTAATATGGTATGCAAATAATTTAAAATATTTATGTAATATAGTAATAAAATTACAAGTCTTCAATGACACATAATTAAAATCACAAAAATTGGGTGAATGAAACAAGAGAGGATGCAATAATATATTGCCTCATAAAGCTTAGGATTTTATTGTCCCAAAAGTCCAACATGCTATAATTATCACAACCATTTACTCATGGGCCCTACAAAGAACATAATTATTTTTGCTTCTTAAACCAATAATCTTATGATAATTATGCCATCCCTAATGTTTTCTTAAAGTTAATTGTTATATTAGAGAACATGTAATTTGTCTTATTATTTGTAAATCAAAAAGAAAAGCCCAACATACATCTAAGGCTTCGTTTGCGACGGCTTTCGTATTGCTTCTTAAAGCAACTTTTCAGTAAAAAATTAAAAATTTTGGACTAAAAGATGTATAATTAAGAACAATATATACTTAAGAACAACTAAGGGGTTGTAAGAAGGTTATGCCTTATTTATTATATAGATGATGAAAATGATATTAATTTTTTTTATTTATTTTAAAAAATTATTATTAGAAAAATTTTCTTTTACAATTTGTACTGATAAAAAAGGCTTTATTAATTAAAAAATGCTTTATCTTAAAAAAAATCGTTTTATTAATAGTAGTGATAAAAAATGTCTGATCAGTAAAATAATGTTTTTTACTTATTTTTTATTTTAAAATTATTACATATTACAGTTTTATTATTAAAAAATTGTTTTATTATTAGTAATGCTTTTTTTACTTAATTTTTATTTAAAAATTATTACATATTACAATTATTTTTCTTACATAAAAATATAAAATAACTTCAAAAACTTTTATACTACACACATATATAAATATCTTTATGTCTTCAGAATGGGAATGCATTTACTCTTTAACGAAGCCTAAATCACCTTAAAATCACCAAAAAGAACTCTAATTATCTTTTAACGAATCCCAAATTCAAATTATTAATAAAAAAAGAAAATGTTTTGATGATTCAATGCCATTATTATTATAGTTCATTGACTCCATTTTAATAATAATTTAATTTAGCTAATTGGTATTATTTTTATTATATATTCTATTAATTACATATAAATATCAAATATTTCATAATTTTATCATTTACTACATATCAAACACCCTAATTATACTTAAACTAATCCCAAATCCAAATTATTATTTAAAAAGAAAGAAAGAAAATGTTTTGAGGATTCGATTCCATTGTAATTCTTAAGTTCATTAGTTGGCCAATTTAAAATTTAATGAAAAAAATTGGGTCAAAATATTTTGACTAAAATATTTATAATAATTTAAATTAAATAATGGGTATTATTTTTATTATGTTTATCCTATTAATTACATATAAATATCATATATTTCATTATTTTATCATATAATTCAAACCAAATATCTAAATTAATTTAGTCCATAAATAAAAATATAAAAATTATATTAAAATTCTAAAAAATATTTAAAACATAATAAAAAAATACTAAAAGGAAAAAGACAGAGTTGGCTTCAATAACGAGTCCTCAAACTCAAAAAGAGCAAAGACGTACAGAAGAGTTTGGTTGGCCAAAACCTCGAAGAAATATTTAAAAAATTATCGCAAAGTTGATTTGGCTGTTTGATAATGCATCGCGGCCGCAAACGCAGGAAAGGACAATGGAATCCCCATGCAGTGCACCATTGACGATATTATTATTGGAGAACAGTGGAAGAACACTCAGAAAATTGTTGGAGAAAAAACAAATGGTGAATTATATTATTCTGATTGAATTCTTGGTCTGTTAATGCTAATTTATGAAGTTTTGAAGTATTATTTTAATACATTGAAATTTTGAAAATTTTCAAACGGTATTAAAAATTAGAATTAAGATTTTGTTTGGGACTGATTTTTTATTGTTTCTTAAATTAATTTTTTAGTACAAAAAATAGTAAAAAAATCGTCCCAATTTGCAATTAAGGTTTTGTTTGGGATAGCTTTCTCATTATTTTCTAAAACAGTTTATTAGTACAAAAAATTCTAATTAAAAAACTTTTTTAACTAAAATACTATTTTAGAAAGCATTAAGAAAGCTGTCCTAAACGAACCCTAAGTCTTATTCTTTTAATATTTAGAGTTTGATTAAGTATTAATATTTGATATATTTTATTAGGTTTATCTAAAATTTGGATATATTATTTTTGTTGCGTCCTGGAGTATTCGCGGCGGTAGAGAAATATTTAGTTTAACGTCTTAGCATTATACGAAGATCTAGCACACAAGCAGATAAATGAGAGGGTGTATCATTCATAAGAGACACCAAAGTTTTTACGTGGAAAACCCCTAAAAAGGGGGAAAAACCACGGGGCCTGGCCCAGTTTGAATGAATCCACTAGTATTTGTAGTCGATTACAAATGAGGCCCTTCCTTAGGAGAAGGCCTTGGATTGATGTAGCAAATGTACATCATATAGATTGCATTACATGGTAGGAGTTACATATACAGGTTTGTTTGGCCTGAAGGACCGTAGTCGGCAGGAGACCGGGGTCAGAAAGACCGTTGTCTATTGATGGAGGTCGGAAGGACCATAGTAGGCGACGAAGGCATGAAGGACTGTAGTCGATAGAAAGCTGGGGTCTGAAAGACCGTTGCCTGGTGATGTAGGTCGAACAGACCGTAGTAGGTGATGAAGGCCTAAAGGACCGTAGGCGGTAGGAGACTGGGGTCTGAAAGACCGTTGTCTGGTGATGGAGGTCGGACGGACCGTAGTAGGCGACAGAGGTCAGAAGGACCGTAGGCGGTAGGAGACAAGGAGTCAGGTGTTAGTCCCAGTGTCACTTAGAAGATCGGATGTTGATGGTCTGGCCTTGAGTAGGACGTCGAGTCTTAAGCAGGACGTCAGGTCTTCAGCAGGACGTCGGGTCTTCAGCAGGACGTCGGGTCTTCAGCAGGACGTCGGGACTGAACGTCGAACCTTAAGGCAGTGGTACAATGAAACTCTGGCGGTGGTCCGACGCCGTTCCTGCAGTGGTCCGGCGAGGTGTCACGACCCGACCCGACGGGGACGGATCCCGCCCGAGCCGGATTGCGACCAGCCTAACAGACTAACCAGGATCTAGCTTTGGAATTGGTTACTAAACTGAATCTTCCAAAATGTTATACACAAAACAAACACACAGAGCTACTATAGAACATCAAATGCAGCGGAACAAATCATCTATATTTTCTTTCTTTTCCTCAAAACAATCATCTTACAAATACAGTGCATGGCTGACAGAAAAATAAACAGAAATAGCCATGACTGTACAAAAATCAAAAAGTACAAAATACCTATACTAATCAGACTCTGAAATCTAGTCCTGGACTTCCTTCCCTTTCCCAGAACCTGAAAAACCACCAGAAAACAAGAGTGAGCTCAACAGCTCAGCAAAGCAACAAACCTCCAATCAAAACTCTCAGAATCCAAAACCAAACACATCAGACAGAAATCAGAATCTTCGTACTGAAATCAGAATCAGAATCGTACAGATCATATCACATCAGAGTACAAATCAGAACGGATTAAATCAACAGAGTCAGAATCGTACAGAAATCAGAAATTCAGCTCATATCGTATCAAAACAGAATCGTATCAGAATCGAATCAGAATCATATCAGAATCAGAATCATATCAGAATCAGAATCATTTCTCAGATATCAGATCTCAGATATATATATAATTAATAGCTAAATTCCCTGACACTGACGGAATCTCTACGGATTCCGGCCTCTTATGCCTCCCTTTGTGCTCACGGCACCAGAACAGATGTGCTTATAGCACCAGAACAAATGTACTTATCGTACCAGAATACATATATATAGTGCTTATAGCACCTAAACAGATTTCCTCGGATCCGGAACAGAACAGATATCAGATTTCATATTTGAGCTCATTTCAGATTTCCCAGACACTAACTGAATCTCATAGGATCCAGGCCCCTTATAACTCCCTTTTTATAGTATATACAGATAGCATTTCAATTCAGAGTAAATCCGGGCAAATCAAAAATCAGACAAAAATCGGGCAGCACAACGGCAGTATACGGAATTTACATAATTTTTCCTGAAAATCAAAATTCACCAAATTCGCACAGAATATAGATAATCACATTTCAGAACATTTATTATACTGCACGGATAATTTCAGAATACACAAAAAAATCTAATCGACGAAAAACACCGTCGAATCAAAAATACCCGGACAAAAATCTTCACAAAATAACCAAAATGTGCACACTCGGCACGTCAACAATATACGGAAAGTTACGCGGTAAAAACTGAGCCAATCAAAAGATACGGACGAAAATCGTTAACGGAAACGAAATCCGGACAGAATATACCGCCAAACACGACGGTTCTGAAAATTGAGAAAGGCGGAATGTGCTTTACCTTGCGTACAGCAATATCCTGAACAGTCTCCTCGGACGAAAACGGCTCCGCGTCGTCCAAAAATCAACTTTTCCAAATTTCTCTCGACTTTCTCTCTCCTCAAAAGATATTTTCGTTTTTATTTGATTTTCTCTCTCCTCCAAATGAGCTGAATTCAGCTTTAAAAACTTCAGATCGGCCCGGCCGATCGTCAGATTGTCCCAGGACGATCAGACCATTTAGGATCGTCCTGGACGGTTCCCAGGACTATTCTCAGGCCGATATTTTCTACAGTGCCGATCGGCCTGGACGATTTCTTCAATCGGCCTGGACAATGTGTACAGAAAATCACCTGGAGCAAATTCTGGAGCAGATTCTGGAGCAAATTCCACTGATCGTCCCAGGACGATCCAGATCGTCCTGGACGATGCTGGAGCAGATTCTTGATATTACACGAGGTTCCTGCAGCGGTCCGGCGGAGGTCCGGCGGTGCTTCTGCGGTGGTCCGGCGGCCGTCGAGGAGGAGCTTCTTCCTTCTCTTCTTCTCTTCTCTTCTTGCTTGAGTCTCCCCTCTCATGAGAAATGAGGGCTCTATTTATAGATTTTCTGGAGTGGCATGACCCGTAAATAGGCGTTAGATCAGGGGCGAATAGGGAGTGGTCGAATGGACGGCCGATATTGAATCCTATGATCGTGCACTGTTCGTTGGACATTTGAAGGCCTTATTGACGTTGGAATTCTGTGATCTTGGGCTCATTGGACTCGTCTCGTCGAGACGTTCGATTAGAGTATAAGCTTGTTAAAATCGGAGACTGTTTGGTAACTCAAATTGTGGTTTGAACCTTCCAACAGCGCTTCGGGTCCTTGATTTGGACCCATTTGGGCTCGGATTGGGTTGAATTTGGTGTCGTTGGGTTCGTATTTCCGAGACGCTCAGTTTGAATATAAGCTTGCTGAAATCCGAGTTTGAGTGCTCTCGGAATTAATTTTTGAAGTTTCCAACTAGCTCTTGCCTCGAGATTCGTGCCCGATCAAGCTAATTTTGCATGACGTATCAATTTTTATTCTGTTTTCAGATTTTTCACTGAAAAAATTGGTGTATTTTATAATACTCTCTCTCTCTCTCTCTCTCTCTCTTTTTATATATATATATATATATAATATATATATATATATATATATATATATATATATATATATATTGCATTATTCATGATAGTAGAATAAGATTTAGCACACACTGCTAAAGGAGTTGCAAGAGACATTATAAAAAAGACAAAAACAAAAAGAAAGAAAGAAAAATCACGGGGTCTGGTCCATCCAAAATAAGTATACTATTGTTTGTGATTGATTACAAATGATGACATTTCTCGTGACCAGGAAAAGTATCATTCAATATAATATATATATAAATATACATAATGAATTTAGTTATATGAGGAGTCCTATGGTGTAAGAGATTTTTAAAGTAATCATTTACTATTTATCGTTATTATTTGAATAGGGAAGATCTTAGAATAAGAAATCTAATATAAATCTTAAAGTTAATATTGATAGTCAAAGTTGGTGTTAATGGCATATATTAGATTTATAAATGATGGCTTGTATTGTTGGCGATAGTGCGTGGGTGAAATGTGTTAGTTGATTGATGGTAGTTCAAGGACTATAGTTGATGACAGAGGTTGATGGTCGTTTTGACGGTGGTTCAATGATGGCTATTCAACGACAATGATTAGCCAGTGATTCGGTGATGGTTGTCAGGTGATGGTTCGCCAATGACAATTTCATAGTGGTTTGGTAGAGATGACTAGGCTGTGGTCGAGCGATGGTAGTGTAGCGAGCAGTGCTCATGTGAAACTCAGAACTTCTTAAAGCATCTGAGCTCTCATTAAATCTAAAGCTACGAGTCTTTCTCATATAAAAATGACGGTTTATTTATAGATTGTTTAGAGTGTCATGCCCAATATACGTAGAAAAATTTCATGACACTCTAAAAGATGATCAATACTAATTTTATTGATTACAAACTATTTTTTTCACGTTTAAATTTCTTAATGATGTTAGAAATTAGAATTAAGTGATTTTGGCTCGCTGGATTTTTATGATTTATTATAAATATAAAATAATAATTATTTATAAAATCAATATAAGGAAAGAACATAGAATTTGTCTCCCTAATTAAGGGGAGTCGTAGTCTATTAGAGTTATTAATTAGTAATTTAGCTGTAAAGGTCATTGGGAAGGAAAATGGGAGGGGAATCAGATAGGTAATGCGGAGGAACCGCGTGGGCCCCTCTCCGGAGAGAATCGTCCTCGCAACGCGTCGATTTCTGATTAGCTCTTTATCTTTGTATGGGCCCCACGCAGAGAAAGGCTTCCCGATCGCCTAAAAAGCTTATGTAGCCCGAAACCGAGTGATTGCGATGTCCCAATTTTCGGGGAAATAAAAATCCATAAAATCATAATATTTAACGATATTTTGATTTCGTATTGAATGGCGAATAGTTTATTTGTTGAAAATTAAAATGATTTCTAAAAAGTTTGATGAAATTAATTATGAGCCATCAAAATAAATGGAATGATTTAGTATTTATCACAATATTTTAGAGGATTCAAATTTATTATAATATGATTGTATATAAAAATAAAAAATAAATTGAATGATAGTTTATTTTAGAGAAACGTGAAGCAGCAAATCCAACTGATCAAGAGATCACCATCACCATCAAAGGTTGCCACGAGTCACGCTGACGGAAAAGCGAGCCCCAGCCACATCATTGCCCGATAAAACCAACGGCCAACAAAAAATATAAATCGGAGCTCCATTAAACCAGTACAATGTTCCTCCAGCAAAAAACTAGCAAAGAAAGATAAACCAAAGGGCCCACTGGGTCTGAAATATAATATATGCATCTTCATCACTTATTTGTAAGGGTTAAGAGTATTACAAAATAAAGCTACACCTAAACTAAATGGAATAAATACTACATAAATTGACCAATAAAGATTGATAGATATGTATGGACTAACTGAATGATATATGTGGACCTTTATCTCTAATATGCCTCTCTCTTCCTAGGCAAATGCTTTAGGGGACTCTTTGGGGAGGAGTTCCGGCAAGTCTTCGGTACCTAATATATACGTTGGTTCGTGAATGCATTCTAGAGTATTTAAAAATAAGGGGTGAGTGTAACACTCTTAATTCAAATTTGAAAAAAAAATGATTTGTTTTATAATCTTAATAATCAACTAGAGCATTTATAAATCATCAAAATAATAAATCTATATCCAGTAAAAGCAACTAACAATTACATAACTCAAAATATTGCACTATATTCATTATCTAAAATTCAATATATAATTGTCAAGAGATCAGAATAACTATTATTCTATAACAAACTCATGCCTACAAACTATTGAGGAAAACTATATATAAATAAAATCTAAAGAAAGCCTAAGGATCTCTGTCAACCTCACTCCAGGTCCTGACCCCTTCTTCTAAATCATAAAAATCCAAAAAAAAAAAAAAAAAAAAATAAATAAATAAATAAATCATAAAAATCCATATAATAAGCTAAAAAGTCAAAAAGGCGATCAAAATCTATCACTGCTTTCAATGAAAGGTAAAAGTATATATATATATATATATATATATATATATATATATATATATATATATATATATATATATATATTTCTTAAAAAAAATCAATAATAAAATAAATATAATTAGTGAAGTCAAAAGAGATATATCAAACTGTAAGACACACAATTAAGAGTAATATCACCCAATGAATAATGTCAGTATGTTATGCTATATTGTATCAATATGAATTTAATATATATATATATATATATCATTTCAATGTACTATTATATAAATTAATCATAAATATAATTATAAAGAGCAAGGCAAGATAATCCAACTTTATTAATGTGGTATAGTGTTTTCTTCCGTACATGTATTATCTGTCATAACACTCCATTTATTAGTCTCATATTATTTTTCATTTATTTTTACAAGTGACTTTCAATAATCATTTAAGAGTCGTCATAATTTATCCGTCGACATAATTAAGTCATCACAATTTACAAGTGACCTTCAATAATCATCGGTACAGGCTATCACTAGTATTAAATCACAAACATTTTATTTAAAGGAAAGTCTATCAACCTACCCTTCTATGCATGGTATTATATTTTAAAAGCTAACCCATATTCATTTTAACGTTAACAAACAATCTTCCTTATTTACATGCAAATATTTTTTTTTTATATAATATAAGTCAATATCATGTGCCAAACACAAAAAAATGTATAAATATAAAGAAATCTATTAAATTTGCAATTTAATACATTTATTTAAAGAAAAATTATATCTTTCAATTTAACCGATGAAAATTTAATATATTCTTGTCAAAATGCTAATATTTATGAGATATATCACATACCAAAAATTACGTGGTAAAAGTTTTATCAATATAAAATTATCCTTATTTTTATGTAATAAAAAAATAAATTTGATAACAAAAATAAAAAACACAAAATTATTCATATCAAAATAGATTAATAATTACTTACAACGAGATAATCAAATATCTCAATAATGTCGATAGACAAAAATCACTCTACATTCTTAATTAAAAACCTGTTCACATTTCTCTCTCCTCACATTTCTCTCAAATTTCCCCTCACATCCTCTCAGTTTTAGCCGAATGAATTAGGAAAGTGAGATTTAATGCTTTTTAATTAATGGAATTAGATATTTAAGATTAATAATAATATAATATTATTTAATTATATAATTTAATCAATATCAATATAAAAATTCACATTAATTCTTTTCTGCTTTACAAATTATTAAAGAACATTCATAAATAAATTAGCTTATTTTATTTAAAAAATACTAATAAAATTAGCTTGTAAAATGGAAATCCGATGATCCCAAAATTTTTGCTTGTACTGATAGATGTTAATTTCTTAAAGATTTACACCATTGCCAAAATTTATAAAAAATTTATTATAATTAAAAGATAATATATATATCTTATGGTAAAGACGATTTTCAATTTTGGCTTATAATGACTCCTAAAAATATATTTATTTGGGTCAAAATACAGGACATCACACATTATAATGAGTCCCACAAGTTGAAGTGTTTATGAGTCATGATACATGAGTTCAATAAGTGAAGCTATGATCATAGGCTTTATGTCATGCCCCAAAATAAAATTTGAAAGAATTACCTATTTTCATAATTTTAATTATTTAATAGAGTTTTTATAAATCATCAATATAAAACAATCTAGAAGAAATAACAAATTATATTTCTCAAAATTGATTTTTAAGGAATTTTTGACCAAATCATGCTAATGCATTAGTATAAATCAATCTCATTTTACTTTTTAATAATTTTGATTTTGACAAAAATTTTCTCTCATAAATAGATAAAAATACACTTATCATGATTTATCAAGCTTTTATCGTGTAAATTTATGTGCTGCCAATAATTTGGTTAAGAGATTCTTTTTTAATGATTTATATTAAAATGACTCACAACGATCAGAAAAATCTCTAAACAAAATTGTCTGGTGAAAATGATCAAATCCTAGCTTTCTCTCTATTTCTTTCTCCTTCTCCCTGATTTCCAGAGCAAGTTACGATGATGAGGGTGGCTGTGGGGTTCTAGTACTTAGGATAGGATTAAATATGTATAAAACTCAATTAATGGCCTACGCCGCAGTGCTCAGACCTAGCACCGCAACACTCCATATTAAATCTAGAATCATTGTATAGCTGAGACTTTTTATGTCTTCGAGTTATTACACTTTATAGGTGTACGTGCGTTGTAGTTCGACAGAGAATATATGAAATATGTTAGTAACATTGATTATATATTATTAACGTGGGAGAGCGAGTTATGTTGGGCGATTGCCCCTTAGAGTGAAGAGCGGCTTCGATAAGTCTTTTGGAGAAGCTGGCAAAGAATGGTTGCATCCTTTGTTTGATCTTCTAAGAAGAGTTGTGTATTATGATCTCCATAAAGGGGGAGTGGTTGCTTGCCTATAGGTTGGTGCTACAAAATGTTCTAGAAGATATTGCTTCCTTTAGGTAAGTGCTACTTTGAATGTGTACTTCTCCTAATCTTGGTCCTTAGCATGAACTTGTTTTAAATACATGTGAGTTACTTATATGGGCATGCATGAGCATATATTTAATTCCCTAATTCAATGCTCCTTTAAGGGGCAAATTAAAAAAAAAAAAAAAAAAGGTGAATTTAATATAAGAAGCAGTTGTTATATTTATCAAATATAACATATTATGATTATTCTTAAGCTAACTTAATCTGATCTTGATTCAATTAAGACTTCATTTGAGATGACTTTCTTACTGCTTCTTCTTAAAGCTGATTTTTAGTACAAAAAATAAAATTTTTGTATAAGAAAATAGTTTTAGGAAGCAATAAGAAAACAGTCTCAAACGAAGCCTAAATTAAATTTGATCAAAGTTAGATCCAACACATTACTGGCTTGTCAGTTTTAATTTAAATTTTAAAATAATCTATTTTATTAATTTTAAATTAGAATAATTTCAACTTATGAATGGACTAACTTTTTCTTAAGTGAAATATCAATTACTTAATTTTTTTTTTTTTGTGATGAGGAACCATTCGCTACCACCCGAGCATTGTCCAGACGCATGATGATTCGTAAACCCCGATCAGCCTAGACAGTTAACCCACTCCGTATCCCCGTGGCCAACGCTTGTTTGGACCCCGCCGAAGGGGCGCTACCATCCGAGGGGAATCGAACGTGAGACATAGGGGGTTCCCAATTGCGCCCGCACACCAACCAAACTAAACATGAATGCAAATTACTTAATAAATTAAATCGAATATAAAAAAACAAGGTGATGATATAATTCAAAGGTACTCGCTCGGCCTCCCCTTTTTCCGAGTTATATAAACTGCTGCTGCATGGCGTCAGCTCCTGAGTGCGTCGGGCCCACAACTCGCTGGATATTAGCTGTCAATCCTCTCAGGGTCCTTTTTCCAATTTTCATTTTCCTTCGTCCCTTTTCTATAAATTTGGCGCCATCAAAAAAGCCTTCCGGACTCTTCTTTTCCTTCTTCCCCCCTCTCTCTACAACTCTACTCGTTCCTCCAACGCTCCGACCCGTCCATTCCGGCGAGAGACACACTCCTTGAGATCCGACGAGCCTCCGCCGGCGGCGACTCTACTTCCGACTGGCCGATTCCGGTGAGTTACTACTCTCTTCCCGATAGGTTTAAGCCTCTCACGTGCCCCTCACGTGAGCGATCACATCTTGACGATAATATTAAATAATTAAATTATTTTTGTCATTTTGTACGTCTAACTAATTTTAATAATAGCTTTTTAATATAAAAAAATATTAGAAACTGAAGAACACGACTCGAAGGCCGCTCCATCGGTCCGCATTTGGAAATTGGAATGGTCGTCATTTAATTTGATTAATATTATATTTAGATAATGGGCCGCCGGATTTGGGCCGGTCCATATAAAAAGTCTTGTGTGGTTATTTCTAGCCCAAGGTAAGCTAGCTAAGCCTGTTTATCTGGATTTAATAGTTTATTAAATGTAGAATTTTCATATTACGTAATTTTAGAAAAAAATATGAATAAAACTTTATATTATATATGTTTGATCTTTTAGCTGAGTTTGATCATTATTTTAAGATTTTAATATATTTTAACAGTAATACTAAAAAGTGGTATACTATATAATTCAATAATTTTTTATTCTTGTCTTATATACTTTTATAGGTATATGATGAAAATATTAAATAAATAACAAGATATGTAAATTTAACTTTTTTTCAAGAATATTTAAGTATACCTTGTGAATTTTAATTAAATTCAATAAATTTAATTGTACCTAATATTTATAATATATATTTAAATTATTAGTTTTAAATAAATAATTAATTAAATTTGTTTAAAAATTAATTATTATTGAAGCTTGATACAAATAGTAAGTAAAAGTTAATAAAAAAAAAATCCACTTGATTCATTTATAATCCTCAATTAATCAATCTAAGAAATTAGTAGAACCTAAACAAAAAAAATTAGTTATTTTTAGAATTTTTTAATATAGAAATAAATTAAAAATATTATATAATGTTAATTTAAATTAATAATTAAATATATTTTAATTTAATTGAGCGGTTCAATAAACCTTTGGGCCTAGTTAAGCTCAACCTCTAGCTTGTTTAATATTTGAGTTTGGTATAGGCTAAAGCTCATCTCTCACGAGATACTTAATGAGTCGAAATCGAGTCGGTTTGTGAGCCTGCTCGGCTCACTTAGAAAAATCATTTGTGCAGACACTGAAAATCATCTGGAGATAAATCAGAACACGTCACGTCACTTTTTAATATATATTATATATTTTAACTCATAAAAATTTCGCCACTTAGAGCTCTAAGCATAGTGATAGAACTATTTACAATAATTCAACTAATTTCCAGCTCGCAGTCAAAAAGCCCTTCAATAAGGACAAGTGGGGTCTATGGAGGAGTTCGTGGCAGCAGCCAGATGAGAGAGAAATTGACTTTGAGGCAGAGAGAGAGAGAGAAATAGAATTTGGCTTGGATGAGATAGAAAGAGAGAGAGAGAGAGAGAGAGAATAATTAGGCTGACAAGGGACGACAAAGAGGACCTCCACGTGGTTGGCCGTTGGGAATGATGCATTGGGTGCTATTGTAGCCGAATCACTAGACACGAAAATAAAAGCCAGAGAAATTATCAATATTTCGCTCAAATATATTTTATTAAAAATAATAATTTTTTTTTACATAATGGGAGAAATAATTTAATCATTTGTAAATTGTCTTGTAACTTATGAAGTCTTATATATTTATATTTATTTACATAATATTATATTGTAAATAATATAAAAAATTAATTAATATTAAATTATTTGAAATAAAATATAAATTTTACATATTTGTTTATGTAATAAAATATTAATGAATAAATAAATTTCAGCATTAGATATATAAATAGATAGTAATTCGATTTTTTTTTTAATCCAAAATCTCCTTTTATTTTTTGGACTTTTTACGGCCTCTGACATTTGGAACCACCATTTTTTTCTTTGGTCATTAGCTGGCTTTTCTCTTCTATAAGGAGGAGGAGGAGGAGGAGGAGGAGGAGCTGCTTCAGGTTGAGGAGGAAGAAGAATAGAAAGGGAAGGATGATGATGGTCACAGAGATGGCCGATCAGAAGCGAAGAAACCACTATGATCCCTTCCTTCTCTCTGCCAAAAGACTCAAAACAGAAGAAGGCAACGCACCTTTTTCACCTAAAGTACTATTCCTTTTTTCTCTCTCTATCTAATTTCTGCTCCCTGTTTGGACAAGTAATATGGAGGTTTTGTGTTTTCTCATGGCAGGAGAAGAAGGATAGGATAGGAGAGAGAGTGGCTGCTCTGCAGCAGCTGGTCTCCCCCTTTGGAAAGGTTTGTTTTTTCTCTCTCTCTCTCTCTCTCTCTCTCTCTCTATCATTCAGCATCAGCAAGAAATGACAAGTTATAAATTAATGAAAAACAGAGCGACACGGCGTCTGTCCTCACAGAGGCCACTGCTTATATCAACTTCCTCCATGATCAGCTGAAGGTTCTCAGTGCTCCCTACCTTCACTCTTCAGGCGGTAGATTGCAAGTATGCAGCTTTAATCACTACTTTCTCTCTCTAAGCTCTAAAAACCAAGCTTTTTAAACACTTAGTTTCATTTTCACTCTCATTGCAGAATTTTTTTTAGTTTCTATTTTGAAAATTTACAGTGATTTCAGTTTTTCATGGTTTCGACATAGTTTTATATACTTATGGCGCAGCAAGGCGAAGATTTCTACAGCTTGAAAAGCAGAGGACTCTGTTTGATTCCAGTAGCTGCAACAGTTCAGATAGCTAGAAGCAATGGTGCAGATATGTGGGCTCCTATTACCAAATAGCTTCTTCTCCCCTTCGTTAACGGCCCCCGAGATAATCTAACAATATTCTTCAATGATTCTGACCATATCTATCTATTCCTCTCTCTCTCTCTCCTCTCTATAAATATTTATATAGATCATATATAGCGTTTATTACTTGGTTGTATCAGCTGAGAGAAAATGGAAATGAAACGACTTAGTTGTTTTAGCTCTAGATAATTGAGTGTTTGTATTGAGGATGTGATGCTTGGACTGCCTCTGTAAGGGAGGATTATTATGTCCAATCACCGGACGTCCAGACATCCAATGCAGACACGTCACATCAGCCGAATACATTTGGTCCCGGTGGATTTTAGTTATGTGGCGAGTTTGGATTGGTGTCCGGACAAATCCGAATACCGGACATAATAATTTGCCCTTTGTAAGGCCATACTTAGCCTTAATAGGGTCTCAAACATATTAGTTCTGGAGATTTGTATCAGAGTTTATGATCTGATGAATGTATATTGAAAGCTTCAGCTAGTTTTAGGTTCAATCAATCAAAGTTGTTGGGTGGGTCTGCAATGTTGTTGGTTGTTAGATGTTTTGATAAAGGGAGGGTTATGAAACAATGGTGGTAATTAATGTGTGGTCTCTATTTTGAGAAAGTTATTTAAGGCACTTTCAGGTGTTCGACTAAAAGAACTTTAATGCATTCAATGCAGTTTGACTATGAGTACTTGGAACAAAAAAAAGCAGCATTTTTTTAAGGGTGCATTCAATTTGATTGAGTGTGGATCTTGTTTCATAGAGGTTCTTATTTAATAATAATAATAATAAATCTAACCAAGGCCATCGACGTTATTTTTTTGCCTATGCAAGTCCTGGTTATAAGTTCTCCGTTAACTTTTATGGAATATCTTAATTACCAATAAATTTATACTAAATGTGGGGACCTTATGCTTCCTTCAATCTTAGAGTTAGGGTTCGCTCCTATTTTTTTTATTTCATGCATTAAGTCAGTTGATTGCTCAAGGTCTAGAGGTGAATCTAAGGGCATCTCCAACCGAAAATTTCATTTTCTACTCTAAAATGTCATAAAATTTTAAAATGTGGTAGTCCATCTCCATTAGAACTTTATTTTTTATCGCATGTTTTTTGCGAAGGTAATCATCCCTCCCCTGTTTCATGCGCTTTCTGCGAAGCTGAGCATAGTGTGAAAGTAATCGCGAACAGTCCGTTGTCAATATTGGTGTTACATTGTTCACCTACTGATTTTTGGTGTGAGAATTAGAGTTCGAATGCAGCGATTTGCGGATGACATACAATGATATGTAATTTGGTTGAAGATGATCTAAAGGGTGGCTGCCTCTTCTAAACTTTCTTAATAAAATGCAAATAAATTTTACTCGCCCATTTGGCATGGAAGTCCTTAGTCTTATCATGACATTGGGGATGACAATGACAACCATTGACAATCATGAGATGAATCTCAGCACTCTGGATAAGGGTGGCGTAGAGGTAGTAAAGAGCCAGGAGGCAATGGTTGTTGAGTTTAAGCAAAGAGATTTGAGTATAGGAGAGATATCTTAGGGAAAATTGGAGGAGATGATGAGGGTCAATAATGGTGGGTGTAGAGCAAGGTGCATGTAGATTAACCGGGGGGAATAATTGGCGATGGTGTGAGCAAGATGAGTATCATGGACTAGCTAGTTGGTGACCATTGTTGCAATTAGGAACTAGCTAATTTAATTGATAAAAAAAATTTAAATCATTGTCAAGTTTCTATAGAGGAAATTCATAGAACATCGAATTTATGTTTCCACAAACATCAGGATACAAGTCATTTGTTAGACCGGTCCAGCCGGTTCCTACGGGACCAGATTACGGGAATAAGCGAACAAAATCTCCGCCTCATGTACGCAGGAGCCAACCGCCTGCTCTTCACAGAGCCAATTTGGAAGGATTTCTTAGGAAGTTAGGATGGAAATTTGAATGTAGGGACTGTTTAGAGATTTCCTATTTGATTGTATGCATTAAATAGTTTGTTTTCCTAGGGTTAGAGCATCTTGAATTTGGCTGAAATTTGACATCTCTTAGGTTTAGGTTTTTTTTTTGGCTCTAGTGATGTCTTGAGATTTGGGAGAGATCGATTCTCCTCTCGAATTGAGGATCAACTGTATCTTACTATTTTTCGTTTCTATTTCATCAAATAATACAAATTTTCTACTTTTTTTCTTTGTTTTGTTTGGATTTTTTTTTTTTTGAGGATTTTCGTTATTTTTCTACATATTGATAGGAATTACTTGAGATATTCAAGTATTTCCTATCAAATTGGCATCAGAGCAATTTTCTGGGTCAAAATAGAAGTCTTCCTCGCTGATTTCTGCTGCGTTTTCCTCTTTGATCTTGTTGTTTTTGCTGTTGGGAGGCCAGATTTGTATCAAGCTTGGTTGATCTTTGCTATTGGAACCTAAATCCAAGTTCCCATGGCTGGAAGAAAAGTAGAAGTATTGGAAGGGGAGATCAGACAAATGAAATCTGAAATTTCGAATCTCCAAACTCAAGTTTCAGATATAAAAAAGGATATCTCCACCATCCATGATAAGTTCGATTCAAAATTTTCCATCATGGAGGAGATGTTGAAGAAAGTGCTCAAGGGCCAAACCAAAATATTGCCGTCGGAGGTGAGGCAAGGCGTCGACAGCCAAGGAAGTGAGGAAAACCCTAAGACGATCAGACAAATGGAAGATCAAGAGGTGGAGATTTTAGAGGGAACAAAAAAAAAGCCTTCCCTAAGGCTTCATAAGGAGGAGTCGGGTAAAGGGTATGTGGAGAGGTGTAAGTAGGTGGGCATGAGTGGAGGGATGTTGAATTTGAACGAAGAGGGGCTGAATTTGAAAGGCGATGACTTGATTATGATTGAAGATGTGTCGAATTTAAAAGGAGAGGGGTTGAATATGATCGAAGGAGTGCTGAATTTGAAGGGAGGTGGGCTTGTGGTGAAAGGTTTGGGTGTGAGCAGAGAAGAGATGATTGGCACGATTGGGGGGAACCACCCCCTTGGGGAATGAAAATTTTTGGAGGTAGCAGAGTCGACAAAGGAGATCTGAGAGTGAGGAAACTAAAGATACCTATTTTTGAGGGAGAAGATCCACATGGGTGGAACTACAGGGTGGAAAGGTACTTTACTATCATCAGGTTGACGGAGGAAGAGAGATTGACGACAGCTGGCCTATGTTTGGAAGGGAACGCTTTGACTTGGTACCAATGGAGGGACATACGATGACCCATATGGAGTTGGGGGGAGTTCAAAGATTGTTTAGTAGAGCGTTTCCAAATTGGCAGGGTAGGAGACTTCTACAAGCAGTTCTTTGCCTTGACAAAGGATGGTTTAGTGATGAAATACTGAGAGAGATTTGAGCACCTTGCTAGTCGGTTGGACTGCCTTCCTGAGACAGAGCTAGAGGACAATTTTATGAAGGGACTAATACCGGAGATCTGGGTAGTAGTTGGAGTGACGAGGCCGTGTGACTTGGGAGAGGCAATGGAGTTAGCTCAGTTGGTAGAGGATCAGAGACACCTGGAGAGAGAGAGAGAGAGAGAGAGAGAGAGAGAGAGACGGGAGGAAGCAACTCAGGAGGCTCGTACAGAAAGACCACCAAATTACTGACATCCAAGGAACCAACGCCATATATTTTTCGGGGGATTTCAAAGGAAAAGACTGCAAGAGGAAGACATAGGGACAGCATCAAAAAGCTCACATAAATGAAATTACAAGAGAAGAGGGCGAAAGGACTCTATTTCAGATGTGTTGAGAATTATACTCCAGGGCACATGTGTAAGGACCGAACTCTTTAGGTCCTTACCGTTTGTGATGATGAGAAAATGGAGGAAGGTGTTGGCTTTCCACCTTGCAGACAAGGAGGATCTTTGGGAGGGGTGTATTGCTAGACCAGTCCACTGGACCAATCCAGCCGATTCCTAAGGGAACGACTTACGGGAATAGGCAGACAAAATCTCTGCCTCCTGTACGCAGGAGCCGACCGCCCGCTCTTCACATAGCCAATTTGGAAAGATTTCTTAGGGATTTAGGAGGGAAATTTGAATGTAGGGACTGTTTAGAGATTTCCTTTTTGAGTGTATGCATTAAATAGTTTGTTTTCCTAGGGTTAGGACATCTTGAATTTGGCTGAAATTTGAGATATCTTAGGTTTAGGTTTTCTTTGGGCTCTAGCGGCGTCTAGAGAATTGGGAGAGATCGATCCACCTCTCGAATTGAGGATCAACTATATCTTGCTATTTTCCGTTTCTATTTCATCAAATAATTCAAATTTTCTACTGTTTTTTTTTGTTTGGTTTTGTGTGAATTTGTGGAGGATTTTCGCTGTTTTTCTAAAGATTGATAGGAATTACTTGAAATCTTCTAAGTGTTTCCTATCATCATTCTATTATGTACCTTACATGAAAAGTTCATGAGTAAGCCTACAAAAGAAAACAACATTTACAATAACAAAAAATTAGAAACAATGACATCCAACTTGAGAAATGAGCACACTTGAGCTAAAATTAGAGAGAAAATGCCCAAAAAAAATAATAATCAGTTTTGTGACTTTTGTTCAATATTAAGAGCTTCAAATTAATTTTACATGTGTCCTGTCTACATGCAAACTATAGTCATTATCAGTTAATATAAGTACAAGAAAGAAAAATTAAATTTCAACGTCTAGAAAGAATAAGACTATACCTCAAAAGCACAATAATTATTCATAAAAATTGAAAAGAGGTTGATGCTAAAAAAAGTATAGTTATTTCCTCAAGCATTAAACGATTCTGGAACAAATAGGTGTAACTTTGTGACTAAAAATAATAGGGAAACAACACCAAAAGTACATAGAAAATTTCACTCAATAAGTACGATAAATTCATGACACAAGATGATATTTAGACTCTAGAACTTAATACAATATTTTTAATGAGTATTACAAAATACTCCCAGAGGATTTGATTCCAGCATTCTAGTATTGATCAACTCCTTGAGCAATAAGGGCATTCATATTTGTATCGGTACAAACAACCAAGATAATTTTCAATCCAGTAATAAAATGTATTTCTAATGAATTTGATATGAAATTCAGGGCATAGGATTATAACTCTAATTTATAGCAATCGTAAAGACAAAAATTAGGATAAAAATGGGGAGCAAAAAAAAACCTACAAATCGACACTGGAATTGAATTTATATTACAGGTAGTAGAAGTTATAATTAATGGACATGATACAGAAGTTTCATGTACTAAAAAAGCTCCTACCTTGCCTGAAGACTGTATAATGTTATAGATTGGATTCAGATGACTTGTGATCATCTTTGACCTTCTCCTCTTCCACTAGTGATTCCACTGGTAGTCTGAAACTCAAACAGAACATAGCCTGCATGCCATTTTGTGGATGAATGCATGACAACATAGAATTGTTCATAAAACAGAAGCCACTAGAACCAATCATTATCTACAGTCTTTGTACTTATCTATAAGGAAAATTAAGTCCCATGCCCAATAAAAAATTTGAAAACAACTTAATTTCACCATAGAAAGGTCAAAAACCATAATACTAAATTGCCAAATTCGGATTTCAAATGATGCTTTAAATTGAAGTTTCCAAAAAGAAAATGATCTGATAGAAGGCCTTGCTGCAGCAACCGACTTAAGAAGAGTATGATGAGCTTGGATCTTGGTATTCTTAAGGTGGAAACAGTCGGGAAATACTAATCTAGACGTATTAAACACAGGAGGCGTGGCATGTATCATTTGCCAACATACTCATAAAAATATTTTCAAGGTGAGATATCATAACTAATGTTATTTGTCGATAATATAATTTTCATAAATGATACTTTTTCTAAAGTGAATTGCTAGAATGCTGGTCAAATTTCTTTGGAGGTAAGTCAGCCTCAGGAATTGTTGAACAAGGAATGAGAATATCGTATACTCTTTTTTTTTTTTTTTTTTGAATTAGAACCTCACCAACCTGCTGTACAAAATGATATGATTCATAAAGCCATAAAAGTTCAAAAAATATGTTACAAACACGACAAATTTCTTAAAAGACCACCTTCAAGATCTCATACAACTAAAACAACACAATCTAGGTAAACACAACCTTTCCCTAAGACTATCACTACTATTCCTAAGAGAATAAAACACCTGCTCGAAATTCTAATAGACCCTGATGAGGGCATCAGATTTCGACATGTGTACCATCGCCGGGGACGACGATCGACGGCCCTGATTCAGAGCCTTTATCTGTGATGCTTTAGTTCTTTTTTTTTATTAGTTATGTCATGTTTCCGTTTGTACCCCTATGAGGGATGTAGCACTTATTGTAGCCCAAGGGCATTTTCGACTTTATGCTTTTATTTTTCTGTAAGCCTATATATAAATGTTTGTATCATTGTATTGGGATTATTATTGGATGAATGAAAATTTTTCTATGTTCTCTTTGTGAGTGCAATGAGGATCTCTTGGTGAGTTCTTCTTCGAGATCTCTTAGTGAGTTCTCAAGGTAATTGTAACCCTAACAATTTCTCTCTTCCATTTTCCCTTCCTCTTCCCCCTCAAGAAATTCTATACAAAGTTTCCCCTAGCTCTTGCCGCCGGCCCCCTCCCAAGGTTTCCCCACCACCGGCCAAGCCCACCACCACCGGCCGCCCCTCGCCGAGGACTACTCCTCACCGGCCGAACCCCTTCCCCCTTCACCGAATTCCCATGCAAAATTCTGAGATTCAAGTTTGAGTTGTTTCCTAATTTGGAAATCCAAATTAGGAAAGTATTCATCATTACCCTATCTCAAATTAATTTAAATTGGAATTTCAAATACATCGCCACGTCATCAAAACCATTTTGGAAATCTATTTCCCCTCTCCTCAATCCTCTCTCTCCCTCCCAGCTATCCCGCCGGCCTCCCCCCTTTTAATTGCCATTAAGGAGTTAATTACTCCTTTTCCCCCCAATTTGAAATTTGAAAAGGATTTGAATCCCCAAATCCTCTCCCCACTAATGATAAAACTGAAATTAACTTCAGTTTTTATTTCTCTCACCCCCCTCCACACCTCTCCCGCCGGCCTCATTGGCCCCCATTAAGGGAGCATTAATTCCCTTCCTTAATTTGGGATTTCAAATCAAAATCCCAAATAAAATTCCCTCCCAAATTTCTAAAACTGAAATCAATTTCAGTTTTGGCTTCAACCCTTCTCTCCTCCCTCCTTTACTCCACCGCCGGCATCCCCCTACTCCCATACATCCCGCCGGTTCACCTCTCCCCTCCCTTGGAGAGTTGTGACGTCAACCACCCATTCTCCTCTCAAATAATGCATGGAGGTTCCCGAATGGAATTTCGGGTTTGAATACGACGACCGCGGACGAGTGAACATCCTCCGATCTCCTTTCTTTGACGTCGGATTCGACTTCGACGACACCGTCGAGGAGTATTTGGCCAGGATCGTACCCACTCTGATAGAGACCGTCGACGATCATTTTTCAGTTTACACTTGGATCATAGAAGGCCGTCGCCTTCCACCACCTCCACGACCCGCGCCGACCTCTTCCTCCCTACGGATCTATGACACCCTCGCCCTAGGAGTGATCTCATCCATCGTGTGGTTCTTCTTCTCCCAACAAGCCTAGGAGTAGGTAAATGAGAGCGGCCTCAAGGTGAGACAATCGCTTTGTTAACCCTGGGATTCTAGTTGGTTTCTTCATTTGCTTTACGTTTACTGAAGTAGTTATTTTCTTGGTCTTGCTAATTTAGATGTAAGTGCTTGCCTAACCGTAGTTAACAACTAAGATTTCCGAAGAACTTGAATTGAGAACAATATTGAATTTGCAATTTCATTACTTGAATAATATTTTGTTAAAACTCGAAATTCAATTCCTGAAATTACATCAGACCTATATGCTTCAAATGAAATAAAAAAAAGGTTATCTCACACCACAATGTCTCTTATGCTTTGGCACTAAAAATTCATATGGCACGATGCAAATATGATGGTCCATATGAGAATGTGGATGTCAAGACTTGATCCGGAGGCTCGAATTAACGGGAACAGGCAGGAACTTGCGAGCCTCGTCTCCCTTGCTCTCTTCCTTTTCTATTTCTCTCTACTTCACTCTTCTTCTTCTTCTTCTTAGTCACTCTTTCTCTCAGGTGAAGTTCTCTCATGATTTGTTCCAACAGGAATGAGTTGAGTGAGGAAAACTAAGATATTTTGCATGAGTTGCTATTTCTCACTCCTGTACGTGATTAATAAGTTAGAATGACGAAAAAATCCGTCAAATAGGCGTATACATGCCGCATGCGACCGCTCGGATCGCGTTTGCTCCGTCGCTGCCTGCCCGGTTCATCTGTTTGATAAAGAAAACCGGTTCATTTGAACCGGTTAGCTGAACCGGTTATTACAGTGAAAGATAATGATTCAAACTCTAGAGATAAGCAATTAGACAGATGAATCTCAAAAGCTTTTCGTTTTTGTAAGATGCATGATCACCAGCACCAAGGCAGCAACGCTAGTGAAATTTAGAAGAGAACTCACATTTTTCAAACTTCCACGTCTTTTAGTATCTAAAGCCATATTGAATATATTAAATCTGAAGGTTAAGCCACGTTGGAGTCCTTTCAATGTTGCATGGGTAACAAGACAGAATTGTCTATTAGTGGAAGCTATCATATAAATATCTAGGGGGTAGTTTTTCTGATATGATATACATATTATCCATAGATGTCACCAGAGTTTTATTAGGTCACCCTCGACTTTATGATATGAAGTTCTCCATTATAGTAGCATCAGCATTTAAAATTTCAATTTTAAAAGCATTAACATTAAACTGAAACCATCAAAGCCAGCTAAATAAAAATATATACTTTCCCTACCAATAAAATAAACGCCAAATAAAGTATTAGTTTATTTATTACCATATCAAGAATTCATTATGTTTGGCTTAAGCTTGATCTCCTTATTATGTTACTTTCTCAATAAGTATTATCTATTAATGTTGCTTGGATTATTCTATTTATTGTATCTTCTTCGGTGGAACAATTTCTGACATTGCATCAAATGGATTACCCGATGAGCTACCACATTTACGTGATATTCACCATGTGAAAAAGATGGCGACAGGTGCTACTTTATGATATCTACATAATTATCACATGAATCCTAAAAAGTTAGGGAAAAACTAAGCCTTTATGCAGTTCCAACCCTTATTACTTTTAAGAAGGATGGATCATTTGCTAATGGTAAAGTTATCAAAAAGATCACAACTTGCCATAGATTTTCTACTCCCCACTTGATTGATATGTTCAATTAGTTGTTGGATCCTAATATTTTTTCAAGATTAATTTTAGAAGTAATTATCATAGAATTAGACTTGGTATGTGGACGAATGAAAATTTGGATTTAAGATTGATGGGCACTTTTTGAATGACTTATCATATTCTTTGGTCTTTCAAATGTGCTTACAATTTTTATCAAGGTTCATATCAAACGTGTTCGTATGTTGAAAAATTGTTTGTATTAGTAGTAAGTTTAGAACATCTTCATCTTTAGCATTATTTAGCTCAACAACTTAAGTCATTTGTGCAAGTTTCACAATATTTTGTAATGAATCGTTGTCTATGAATTTCAAGAAATGTTCATTTATACACTCTAAAATCATTTTATCTTAATTTTCGTGATCTCTGATACAGGATTTCTATAAATCTTATTATGGTTAAGGCAATCACAGATTGGCCAAGTAATGTACATAGCTTGCATGATTTAGTTACTTTCTATTATAAATTCATGAAAGGAGTTTAGCACCAGTATGAGCGCATTAATTGATGGATTGAAACATGCCAAGTTTCACTGACCAATTTCTACACATTAATACATATAAAGAATTAATGACTATCACCTCAATTTTTTATTACTTGACTTCTCAAAAGTTTTGGAGGTATCTTATGATGTCTCCAGTGTCGGTATTGCAGTGCCTAAGCTAACAGTCATATATTTAGAAAAAAAAAAACTATAAAAAAGCAAAAATACATGACCTATGATCGTGAATTTTAAGCTTTCATTCATAAACTTTACAGGGAAAGCAAAAAATTGTCACCACAAAATTTTGTTCCATTCTAGTCATGAAGTATCTGCAATTATAAAATAAATCAAATTTTAGGCACCCTAATTGGGTTACATATTTCAAAAGTTACCTTTTATAATTGGACCTTGGGCAATTATTGATAACAAGGTTGTCAATGACTTTAAGTTGCATCATTTCCTATTGATTGTTGTTTATGTTAAGATTCTTATTTTTCATCTGGATCTCATGTTAAGGTGGATATCTATTAAGGGTTCTTTGAATGAATCCATCACCCTTTATGTCTTTTTCATTTGAGAATTATATGGTGGTGGACAAGTTGGAACAGTTCAGGCAAGATAAGACTATAATGTTAATTTCATCAAAATTCTACTTAACTTCCATAAAATATAATACTAATCGTGCTATTTCAAAATGTTATACTTTTCAATCAAGAAAAACAACTAAATAGCCTTCTAGGCTTTGCATTCCCTTACCTATCACCATATGCTCCACGGACAAATTTAAGCATGCATTTTATTCCAGGTTTATGTGAAACTTCCCGTGGGCATGATTCTATTTTCATTGTGGTAGATAAATTCTCTAACATGGTGGGCTTCATACCTTACACCAAACTATTAATGCCTCATATTTAGCAAGGTCATTCTTCAATAAAAAAGTTAAATTGTATGGATTACCTTGTTCAAAAGTTTCTAAATGTGATGTATATTTAGTTGGATTAAAAAAAAAACATTATGGAAGATATATGATACTAAAGAATTTTCTTCACCATTTCCTCCATAGATTGCTATACAAATAGAAGTGTCAAATAAGAGTTTAGGTAATCTATCAAGATAACTTATTAGTGATTATTTAGGCACATGGGATTTAATGCTTCCCACTGCAGAGATTTCTTACAATAGTTATATACGTCGTACTACTAAGCAATCTCCTTTTAAAGTTATATACATCCTAGAAAGCCTATAAATCACATATCATTAATCAACATATATTATATTCTCAAAATGGTGTGTCCTTTGTTGAGCATATGCATAAACTCCATGTTTGCAACATAAAATAGGCATTTACAAAGCAAAAAGACAGAAAACTATAGTGATGCTTATAAAAAGGGAATTAATAAAGAATTTTTTGCTTGCTATACTATAATGTTGTCCACCATACATTTTTAAACCACCACCACACAAGATTTTGTGATTCAAGAATTTAATTTTAGTTCTATATTTAATATAGAATATCTAACATTATATCGAAGCACCTATTAGCCCTTTGTACCCACAAATAGTCCTTTTAGGTGGAGTATTGATATCTGCTAATAATGCAATTGTCCTTATGCTTCCATCTTTCATTACTATTCAAATTAGTAAGGCAGAACAAATCATTACTGATGAAATCACCATACGTGCTTTCACAATACACAAATATTTGCTTGTTTGGGAGGATCACCCATGAAAGAATATTGGATCACATGAAGAAAATGAAAACTCCACCATTCCTAATCGAAGACTACTGCAATTTCTGATTCTTCTGATGCAATGTTCTGCCAGACCCATGAGAGGTGATGCAGTTAATAGACTCAAACCTAAACACATAACAAGACCCAACTCAACACTGAACTTAGATTAAACCTGTTCATGAATTTAGATTTGTGTATTTTACAATGCATAATTGAATTTAAATTAGGTGAATTATATTGTCAGATAATCTTGTATAAGTTTGAATTAGATGATGGTAATTGATTTGAATTTGGATATATTATACGAATAATTTCGAATTTAAATTATGAAGCCTTTTTATATAAATATGGTTAGGAGTTATTTTTCATAATCTATGATTTGAAATAAAAACAAGATTCCCTCTCCTCTATTTTTTCTTTATTCTCTCATCTTCCAAACAGTGCTCTCATCTCTCTCCAATTAAGGCAATCCCACATCTATATTTCTTCGTTTTACAAAAATCTACTAAGCCATAACCTACCCTAATATCCTTGTTGTGACCAAGAGCCCCTCACTTATTTTCTCTATATTTTCTCCTCTATCTGAATCTGACAGTACTCTAATCCCTCTCCGATCAAAAGGCAATCCCAACTATATATTTTTCTATTTTACAAAAATCTGCCCAGCCATATCCTTCACTAATATCCTTATTGTGATACCATTAAACTTTCAATTCCAATGGAAATCAAACTCTCTCAATTTCCACCCTTCTGCATAAGGTATCAGGCACAAGCCATTCAATAACATCAGTTAGTAACAGATCCCACTTATTTCAAGCACAGAAATTATCTAACAAGCTATGCTAGAACCAAAGTTTATGAGCAATAGGAAGAATCATCAAGCAAATCAAGTGCCAAAATAGCATTGAAATAGAAGTTGATAATTATATATATATATATATATAATACTTCAAGGGCCAAGCTGTGTTTGTTTATTTTACATGATTGTTTTATGGAGTTCTAACTGCAGAAATTCTTTTTTGGGGGGTAAAGGAAACGCAAATTGTGATCAGGTACTTTAATCCAGTTTTGTATAGAAGCAAATAACATACAGACTATGTCAAGAAATAGACAATAATGAATGCTAAATGAGAGAAGTTGGACACATACTGAAAAACATTCTTAGGTGCCTTGCGAAAAAAATGCTGAGCCTACTTATATAAAGCATTCTTTAGAAGGAGAGAATTTGTAAGAAATCATGGCTTGAACATTAAAAAATGTCTTAATAACAGCAGCACCTTATTTGGGGCGACATCCCGAACTCGGTGAAAAACTGGATCAGGTATCTTAGACTGCAATGTAGCCTCCACCTCCTGTACATAAAATTAATTTTAATAAAGAAAAAAGTTTTCAAAAACATCTTATAAACTATTGTGCTATAACAAATGCCAGCTGAAAGATGGGTGGGCCCAGGGCAATAACCAAATTAGCTCCATATCACCTAAAGGGGTGTGCATGAATCGTGGAACAACCTATTTGCTGAGCAATGCTAAGACTACATGCATCCTCCATTCCTCCCCACACACCATATTGGTGGAGACTTGTGCATTCAATACACCATATAATTAATGCAACGCTGCATTATAAACTTCATGATGCTATTTGCAAAACCAGTCTTTGCTTTTAATTTCAGAAATTAAATTGATAGTTAAAAAAGGCTTATATAGTTTGGACACCTACAATGAAGGGTACTCATTGGACAAGTATGAAACAAGTATCAAAAGATAAAGATAGATAAGAGATAAACCTAAGATAAAATGGCTAAAGATTGTTTGATATGATTTGCGAAGATTAGCATTAACACCTCAAACAACACTCAATAGAAATAAATGAAAGACAAGGACTCATAAAGCCATTCCCAAATAGTAGGGACAAGGCAAATGATGATGATGAAGAATTGCATAGTGAAAACAAAAATTCCTTTTAAGATATGTAAACTTACTAGGAGTATGCAGAAAAGTGACCTTATCAAAGATAAAACAATGTAATTGATTACATGGAGGATTAAAAGAACAGAATGCTTCTTTCAAAAATAGTTTGTAGGACTTATTTACGCACAATATTATGTGTATAATCAATAGAGACTATACAGCAACAACATCATCATCAAGCTTTTATCCTACTACGTGAACTTGGCTACACGAATCCTTTTTCTCTATTGTATTCTGTTAAGAGTCAAATTCTCATTTAAATCTAATAAGGAAAGATAATTTCTAATATTTTCTAATTAAGTCTTTTAAGGTCTACCTCCACCTTTCTTAACATAAGTCAAATTTAATACATCTACTCTCATAATTGGGTCATTGGAAAACTGGCGAATTATGTGACCAAACCATCTAAGGTGACTCTCTCTAATCTTATCTACTACTGAAGCTAATCCAACCTTTTCACAAATATATGCTCATTTCGGATTCTCTCTCTAAGAGTAAAGCCACTCAACCACGTAAGCATCCTCATTTCTGCAATAGTTAACTTAATTTTATGCTTTTCTTTTCATGGCCAACAGTCTGCGCCATAGAATATTGCAGGTCTCACTGCCATCTTATAAATTTTTTCCTTAATTTTGAGGGGTTACTTTTCTATCACACAACAAGGCCAACATATTCCTCCACTTCAACCATCTAACTTAAATTCTACTAATAATATCCCATCTATTTCACCATCACTCTAAAGTCTAAACCATAGACCCGAGATATCTAAAACATGTACTCTTATTAATGACTTGATCGCCCAAAGTCACAATGCCCTCACTAGGTCTATTACTACTAAAATTACACTCCGTATATTCAGTTTTAGATCTACTGAAGCGAAAATCTTTAGACTCTAAGTTGACCACCATAATTCAAGTTTACCTTCAACTCCCTCTCTAGTCTTATCAACAAAAAGAATATCATCAGCAAAAAGTATACACCAAGGTACATCCTCTTGCAAATGTCTAGTGCGAACATCCATGACTAAAGCAAAAAGATATGGATTTAAGGCTGCTGATCCTTGATGTAATCCAACCGAAATAGGAAAATACTTGGTCAAACCACCTTGTGTTTGAACACAAGTAATAGCTCCTGCAAAAAGAAATCTAAAATAAATTAAAATTTTATTTACTCAAACAAAGGTGTATCAGCTTGAACGAACTAAAGTGTTTAACCTTCATTTCTTCCAAACAAGATTGCAGAGTATTAAATCTTTAGCTGGAAAAAAACATTTTTTTGCAAGTCAATTCATTAAATCTTCAACTGTTGCAGTTATCCAAAGTAGATTCTGCAAACCCTGGCAATACATGATATATAAAGTGGACGAATGGAAAATTACATGATTGAAATATTTAAAATTCGCATCCAAATAATTGCTTAGGGCAGTGGGAAGAAACTATAAAGAAACGTAACATATGCAAACATCTCTACAGCTAACGGGGCTACAAAATTAAACACGCCAATACAAAGTGAAATTAATAGCCACGCCAGAAAAAACAAAAAAAAAAGCATTATTCTAAAGCTGCTATCCAACAACCGATAACATGGAAGCACTGAAAAAACTATTCTAAATACATGCAAAAGAAGAAAATATGAACGAAGCAATCATGAAATTCAGAAATAACTCACTTCTAGTATTGATTCTGCAGTTTCATTTGACCGCAAGAAGAAATAGCAGTGTAATAAAGGTAGGGAGCCTTTCCAGTATCTTCTTTGGAGGAGACCCTTAAAAACATCTGTTAAATCATCCAACCAGATCAGTAGAAATGGAAAAAGGAATAATGAAAGAAGGAATCTCTTAACAATATTGGCCTTTTGAGTTAAGTGTTTTGACTATATATTTTATATTAATAATTCATAAAAAAAAATACATGACAATGCCGTATCCTAAGTATGAGACATCCTTATGTTCGTGTTGTATTATGTCCGTATCTTGTCTATACTTCATAGAAGAAACATGTCAAGGCTCCATTTTAGGCAGCAATATGAAGAGCATATGACATAATTGAATATTTGTCTCTCTAATACTCTGAAAAAATAACCAATCTATTTGTGCATGCAAGGAGGAAAAGTAGTGGGGCTTGGCAAATGAACAACCAAGCGAGTTGGAAAAAATGGCTAGGACGTGCATATAAATTATTTAGGGCAAGAGATCTAATTTGAATTCAAAATATAAAAATGAATTATTTAGGGAAAATGATTAGAAATTAAGGGTAATTTGTTTATGAAAGTTTTTAAGTACAACTGGGAGGAAATTAATTAGGAAAAGTGACTAATTTGAATTCAAATATGAGAGGAAATTATTTAGGAAAAGATGGCTGATTTGAGAGGAAATTAAGGAAGCTTATTCTTTTTTTCTTTTTTTTTGAAAGAAGCTAAAGGAGCTTATTCAAGGCTAACTATGGGGTAATTTCAAATTTTGTCTTGTTTACTGAATTTATATTGTTCTTAGGTTGATTTGGCTCTAGCCAGTGGCTAGGGATTCGAGAGAGCCGGATCTTCCTCTCCAATTGAAGATCCAATTATCCTTCTTTCATAGCTATTTTGAATTAAAAAAAGTGTTCTAGTGAGTTATTTATCTTGTTTTTCAATTTCTGGTTTATTGAAATCAGATTTCAACCATAGATTATCACAAATTATGCATCAACTTCCTATCAAATTGGTATCAGAGCTGTCTTGGGCTGAAATATAAATCTTCTTCGCTGATTTATGCTATGTTTATTCCCTTCGTCTTGCTGATCTTTGTTGTTGGAAGACCAAATTCATTGTTTTTACTATTTCTTTTGTTATTTGGAGCCTAAATCCGAGTACCTATGATGGGAAGAAAGGTAGAAGTGCTGGAAGCTGAGATTGGACAATTGAAATCTAATTTTGTAGAAACGATTTCAGATTTCAAAAAGCAATTTTCAGCCATCCATGAAAAGATTGATGAGAAGTTTGTCATCATAGAGGAGATGATGACAAAGATGCTAGAGTTTCCAAACCAAAATGGCATAGTCGGAAGAGAGGGGAGCCGCCGACAACCAAGGGATGAGGAAATCCTAATCCGATAAGGAGAGGGAAAGATCAAGAGGTGGAAATGTTGGGAGAAGAAGAGGAGACGCCACATTTGAAGCCACTTCCAAAGAGGGAAAAGGGTGGAGTGAGATTTTTAGTGGAGCTATAGAGTTTGGAAAGAGAAAAAGATGGGGAGAAGATAGAAGCACCATACATGGTTCAATCAACCCTACAACAATATCGAGGGGTGTTACAGCCAGTTCAGAGTTTACCTCATTCGCGAGAATGCGAGCATGCTATCATCTTGAAGGAAGAAGTCTCACCTATTAGTGTTCGTCTGTACTGTCATCCCCAAATCCAGAACAAAAAAATTGATAGATTAATCAATGAGATGCTTGAGGCAGGGATCATTTGACCAAGTGTCAGTCCATTTTCTACTCCACTACTATTAGTCCAGCGCTTCAACAACAATTTCCTTCGTTCCACCTTGAGGATAAGATGACACTTCGAGAGAGGAGTATTGATGGACTAGCTGAGCCTGTGGACCCATTAGTGTGGCAGCTGACAAGGAGAGATGGGGGTCAAAGGGGATTAATTATTTACCATAGAACATCAAAATTGGGAGGGAATTATGAATGTTTATTTAGGAAAAGGGTGTTGATTTGATTGGGAGGGAATTAGAAAGTTTACTAATCAAGAGGGAATTGTTTAGGAATGTTCTTAATTAAGGGGGAATTGTTTAGGAAAGTTTTAATTACAATTGGGAGAGAATTGTTTAGAGTAAGAGATCTAATTTTAATTCAAAATATAAGTGAGAATTATTTAGAGAAAACGAGGAGAAATTTAAGGGTGATTTGTTTAGGAAAATTTTAATTACAATTAGGAGAGAATTAATTAAGGAAAGAGATTTAATTTGAATTCAAATATGAGAGAATTATTTAGGGAAATGGGTTGATTTGGGAGGGAATTAGGGGAGACTATTTAAGACTAACTATGGGGTGACTTCAGATTATGTCTTATTTGTTCAATTTAGATTGCTTTTAGATTGAATGGGCTCTAGTCGGCGGCTAGGGGTTTGGGAGAGCCGGATCTTCCTCTCTAATTTTGAAGATCCAATTGTATCTTGTCCTTCTTTCATTGTTATTTTGAATAAAAAAAGATGTTCTTGTGAGTTCTTTATTGGGTTATCCAATTTTTGGTTTGCTGAAACCACATTTCAGTCATAGATTTTCACAGATTATGCATCCACTTCCAATCAGTTACAATACCTTCAAATTATCTCAACAACAGATATTTGGTATTCAACCATCAAACATTTTCAACTTTCATCCACTACAATTCAGCGCCAAGGAGTAGTAATATCAAACGCTCGCCAAAATAATAGCTTGAGAATCCTCAGCAGGTACTTCTAATCCGCACTAATATATTTATTTGTGCTTTCAATTCTGGTTTTTCCTGCCAGTAGTACATAACAATAACCTTCTTCTCCACTACAATCCTCTCCTGCTAGACTTCTTTTCAGAAGTTCACCTAACATGGTTTTTCCAGTAATTGGATACTAACAATGGCTTCCAGCTATTGGATCGATTTCAGCATAGATATGAAAGCTGAGAGGAATGACATCCTTAGCTAGGTTATTTGGTAATGCTACAAGCACTTTGGGGGGCTCACATTGACACTGAGATGCAGTTTTTGTTTATTTCTTTGTGAAATGTAAATGGAATGATATAGTTTGTACTGTTTTTCCCTCTCTTTTTTTATTTTGTTGAGGCAAGTCTTTTAAAGAGTCCCCATACATGTTTATATCTCACTGTACTTTTTTTGTGCTTTAAATTTAGTAATGCAAATGCAAGTTTCAAAGAAGAGGAATGCGATAAGCTCAGATAAGAATATTTTTAGAATTATCTTTGAAGTGATAAACCTCCGTGGTCTTAATTTTTCACACTTTACAGCTGTACAACTTCGACATTATCAAACCTAAAAAATATACATGATATTACCAAACAACTCCTTTTATTATGCAGGATCTCAAATTGAAAAGAACGCATAGCCAGTATCAGCAATGAATAAGTACTTCTAATGAATAAGAAATATAACCTTCATCAATCACACAAAATAAGGAACTTCAAAAGTTCTTACAAGACAAGCGATTAATTAGTTGAACTTCTAAAGCAAAAATGGAAAGGAAACGAGCTCTAAAGTTTAACAATGACTAGCAAGATTCAATTCAAAGCTCATCAGATCAACAATTCCTCACCGAGAAATTGTAAAGCAGCAGCTGGGAGATTCATTATCACATGGTCAAAATGTTCTGAGATCCTAGGCAGTGGAAATTTATATCCTCTGATCCTTTTCTTAAAATTTCCATCTCTTTGACTTGATCCATTTGTGTAACCATCATTAGCTTTTTGATCTGTTCATAGTACGAGATATCAACAAGTACAACAATAAGTTTCAAAATAACCCCAATTATTAGATAAATAAGAAAAGCAAAGATAAGCATCCCTTCTATTTTCTTCAGCGTTAATTGTTGGGTATCAAAGCGCCCTTTCTCAATTGTTAGAAAAAGGGAAACTCAAAGTTATTGCATTAAAGGTCAATCAATGAGTTCTTTAAACTCATTAATAGTGACAAACAGGTATACCTCAAGTACCCTGTCAAGCACCAATTATTTGGTTGAGTGGTACTGCGTTTGATCTGTAAAGCATACCTAGTGGACGTCCAAAGTTCAAATTCTTGCAAAAATAAGCAACATGAATAGTCCTATATTTTGTATAATGGGATAGTTTGTCTACTAAAACATGCACGGCTCAGAGGCGTGATAAATAAGAGAAATAGACAAGCATGGAGGAAGTAGGAAGGGGGAAGAGAGAATCTAAGTTATATGGCAATAGAAAAACACAAAGTGCAATTACGTCACAAAGAAACAGATAGGAAAAAAGAAAAAAGTGAAAGGATGAAAAAAAAAAACAGAGAGGAGCGGAGAAAATGAAAAAGAAATGGTGGCAAACATAGCAAGTTTTAGAAGTCTCTTACAACACGAAGAGAAAGCATAATGAAACTGAAGAAAATAGAACAAAGAGCAATAAATAGATACAGGAGAATTAAAGTGAGAGCATCCAGTGGATGACAATGTCAAGGCAGTTGAGAATGGTGAGATCTATGCAGGATGTGACATATCATGAAATTAAAGATGAATGCATTGACGTGATACAGGATGCAGAATACCAGAGTCATTAATTACGGCATCACCACTCTAAGTTGTTGTAACATTTTATCCATTCTCCTAAGCAAATATATATATATATATATATATAGAGAGAGAGAGAGAGAGAGAGAGAGAGAGAGAGAGAGAGAGAGAGAGAGACCTCACATTCAATTGTTATATGTGCTTTTACAATTCAAATCAACCTCTCCTATGAATGACTACTACAGTTCCTCTTAAGGGCTATTTGGTTGGAATACTTTAGGGAGTAAGGTATCAGGGGTTTTATAAAATTTGATGTTTGGTTGGAATACTTTAGATGAAAAAGAAATTCAAAGTAAAGTATTTCAAATGAAGTGTAGTTCATTTTGGAGGTAAAGCAAACTCACTAAATTTTGGATGGGAAAACTCTACATTGCTTGTTTCTTGTTTGATCGCCGTCGGCCGCTGCAACAGCCGGCACGACCATTTTACACTATAAATTGCATTCACTTTACTTTAAACCAAACAAAAAAAAGTAAAGTTATGCATTCCATCCAAACAACTATAAAATATTCATTTTACACTGCATTCCTTTTACACTGCATTCTTTTTACACTGCATTCCTTTTTCAAGCAACTAAATAGACCCTCAAAGAAAAAGTAGTTTTCCTGCTTAAAGACGTCATGCTCGTTATTAGAATTCTCCTAAAACACACACACATAGCAATAGCCAACGCCTTTTTACAATGAAACAATTTTAGTGAAAAAATAAGAAGTAAATAAAAGCTTACTGTACATGTTTCTAGCATAATGAATATGGTCTCCATTCACTTCTCTTTTAAAGATTTTATTTTTCAGCAGTCTTGAATTTTCTTCATTGTCTTAAAAAAATAACATAACAGTTTGTCCCAGAATGTTGCTAATGACTGACAGATGACACCACAATGGGTTAGCAATGAAAACTTTAAACCAGACAAAAAAATTACTGACGGACAAGCTTGGACACGAGCAGGACTGCAATAGTTGAGAATTAAGTGATCCAGAACATACATTATAATGAAGGTTCAAATTCATACTCTTGAATAGACAAAGTTGGGTCTCATTAAAAGCTTAACAAAAAAGGCTCACATCCGATGTTTAAAACATTAAGTAAATATATTAAATGTCATGATTAACTAGACATATGTATTATGTTGACATCGCGCAGAGTAAGCAAATAATCAATAAGGCAGACAAACCACAAGACTTCCCAAATATATGCAAATCAATATTATTGGTATGCAGTTCTATGAACAATACTGAGCATGATTTTGATAAATTACAACAAATAGGTATTTTTACTATGATTTAGCCTGCTCACGAAAGTGCTACATCTAATACTAGATTATGCAACAGCAGGTAAGTGGTCGTCAGGCTGCATTACTTCCATTTTAAGCAGTTATCAAAGGTAAATATGTTTATTTTAAAAAAAGCCAGTGGCAATATTTATGGCAGTAATTATAGCTCATCTTAATCATGAATTTGAAGGTGAAGCTGTTTTTCTAGATTTCCATAACATAAACTTATGCATTCCAAAATATTTACCTTCCCTGCTAAACGTAGGCCGTCTTTTAGCAGCAGGATGTGCTGTTGTGGCTGAATAACGAAGGCCTTCTTTATAAGTGGTCCCAGTTTCCAGTGGCTCAGTGACATCTGCAACCAATAAAAGGCCTCATGTTATTACTGCTGCTGCTGAGGATAGGGCGGGGGAAGGAGCACTGCGACAATTTAAAGTTATTAGCTGACCTGATGGCCCTTGAACCACTGGAATTTCATTTGTTTTTGCAACCAATATGTCGGTCAATTGTGTGTCTGTGTCTTGCTCAGATTTTGATACTGTCATCAAATGGCGCATAAATTCTCTAGCATCCATGTTATAAGCAATCATCTTATCCTCCACTTTGTTAATCTTTGCGTTAACCTTTAAGTAATGAATACTATGAGGGTTCAAATCATTAGCAAATACAAAACACCCTTTTTGCGCTGCAGGGATGGCAAAGGGACCAACCCCAGCAAACATGTCACAAATGGCTTCGCCAGGCTGGAACTGGGAAACTAACCGAATGTGCTCATGTTCAAGTCTTGAATTCCAATAAACCAAACTGTAATCAAGTTTAAATGTAGCACCATATTGCTTAACTTCAGTTATCATATTATTTGTTCCAGCAAGAACTTCAAAATTTGGCACCCGAAACTCATTTGTTATAGTTCCAACCTTGTTCACTACAGTTTTGATTTTTGGTTGATTTTTCTGCATATACAAGAACAAACAAGAATCTGATACGTGTTTGGATAATCTAATAGAATATGTCCAATTGGTAGGAAAATACAAATTTGAAAAATATTACAAAATCTAACCAAGAGGCTCTACCATTATCTGGATAGTGGGAGACTAGTCCATGCAAGAAAATATCTATCAAGAATGTGTATGATAATCGATAGGAATAAACAACAATATGATCAGGTAATACCAAAATTTTTTAAATTGGGAAAGATATGGCTAGGACACGGCTTGCGTGTTCAAAAAGCTATCAAAATAACTTTTTCTAAGGAGGTTTGGCAATTTTGGCAAAGTAGACTATCTAAAACTGAGAGCCATAAGCTTTGATTTTAACAACTTCAACCATATGATTATCACGATGCATCAAATGTAAAAATTACATTAAGATAGTCAAAACATTGATATATCTAATAAAGCAAATAATGAAATGCTATTAAAATGTCGACAGATAGTAACATGCTATGCAACAAGTGAGCAAACAAGGTTTTCGATATTAAGCTTATGCAGAGCATGTGAGCTCTATCCCACCCATATCTCGGACAAGTATTGAGGGTGTATTACAATCTAGTTTTTGTTCGTAAGTTTTGAAGTGGTATATTTGATATGTTTTGATGGGATATTCCAATAAGAATGGGTTACATACAAACGGGTCTAGGAAGTATCTGTGTTTCTTGAAAAAAGAGTAAGAAATACTTTTTCAAAGAAATTCAATCCCATTCAAAAGTTGCACCACCCAGAATTATACTAGAAATTTGAAAATATGCAAACATGATGTAATTTACACAAATATACGTACAAATGCAATATAAATATCTAATACAAAAACCAATGTTCAAGTAAATTAGAAAATTGTGGCACCTTTAGAAAAATATTATGTCGGAAGATATAGTGAAATAGTCATTGGTTGTGAGATTACTCCCTACCTCCGTCTCTTCTCTCTCCCTATCCCTTCATCTCTCTCTCTCCACCCTCCCATCTTCTCTCCCACTCTACCTATTATCTTATCTTTCTCGCCCATTCTCTAATTCTCTCTCTTCTTTCTCTCATCCCTCTCTCCTACCCTCCCCTTCCCTCGCTCCCTCTCTTACATGAAGGTTCTAATTAAGGATATGTGCTAACTAAGATGATTTGATCTTCAATCATTAATGGGACTCTCTTCTCCATCTCTTCCTACTATAAGGGATCACTTCCAACAACTCCTTTTGTGTTGTCATCCATCCTAATCTTGAGCTTGAACTTAAGGTGTCACAAGCTTAACTCATGTTATTCTATTAAAAGTTATGTTTTATAGGGGTAGAATACCTAACCACAACTACGCATCTAGACATCTGCACATACAGTGGGTGATGGTTATGCGCCCCATTCACAGCACCTCCCTCTCCTTGGAAATTGTTTCTTGTTCCTCGCATTTTGTAAGGAAATTGTCATATATCTCATTCTTGGCAAGTGTTAGGTTATACGACATTTTTAAGATAAGTTTTGATAATCTTAGCAACGAAGGACCAACATTAAGACGGCCACTGTTGAGGGAATTGAGTAAAATCTAGGGAAAAAAATAATTAAGGGCATAAGGAAATTGTTCATAGAAGCACGAGCCAAGGTGAAATAGACCAATAGCCTTAACAACTCAAATGTAATCACTCTTGCAAATTTTTATGAACTAAATTCTGAAGCCAGAAACAATAAATAATAAGAAACAAAGTAGGCTAGCATACATCATAGATGATCCTTGCAATGATATCCTTGTATGGAAGCAGCTCTTCAGCTATGTTCAAATGAGCAATATGACCTGTAGAGAGAAATTTTATATTAGCAAAAGACATTATCATAAGGTAAAATTACAAAAAGAGGCATAAGACTAAGTGAACATCTACCAGTTATTCAATTTGGAGTAAAGCAGCAAACACATAATAGAACAAAAAAAAAAAAAAAGAGATATAGAAATACAGAAATAAACTATAAACACAAATACTTAACTATTGTCTCAAAAGAAGAAGGCGCCTCCACACCAGATGGTAGTATTTGCCTCAAGATGTGATCTTCACAAGTAAATAAAAAAAAAAAAAAAAAGATAAGTAAAAATAAATAAATTGGATGAGCAGTTTGTGCAATACAACAATAACATCAAGCCTTTATCCCACTATGTGTGGTCGGCTACATGAATCCTTTTTCTTTATTGTGCCCTATTAAAAGTTAAATTCTTATTTAAATCTAATAAAGAAATGTCATTTTTTATATTTTTTAACCAAGTCTTTTTAGGTCTACCGCTACCCTTCTTAACATAAGTCAAAACGTTTCAAAGCAGTTTGTACGATAACCAATAATAAGTTCTATAGAACCTTTTCATTTCCTTCAAAACCAGCTCTTAAATCACAGTAAGCATAGATAGCCTTGAAACTAGAACGCACAAAAAGTATTAAATATGAAGAAATTACTATCATCAAATGAAAGAAAAATATATATTATAGATCAAATTTACAAAGCTAATCAAGTTTTTCATTACATACTTGAGAATAAGAGCATTCATGCAAATGAAACTACAGAATTAAAAATACAAAGCAGTAATCCTTTTTCTAATTGCAACAAGCTGGATGCCTGCTCACATGTCACATGTTTTCATCATGAGTCGAACACTCTGTAATAACACAACCATAACTAAGCTAGCGTGTCATCAATGACTCCAACCGCTATATCTACAGTTGGTTCAACAAATTAATAAAGCCTGTCTATTGATCAAGATTTAAATAATAAAAAATATTAAGGAACAAAGATGATAGTCTTAGATGGTAATTGCATGTGCAATCGAAGAAAATTCTTTATAATTGCTACAACTAGAGACTTAAAATGAGTCTATGCCATGAGTGAAAGGGGTATTTTATACATAATTGCACCTATGTGTTTGCATATATCACAGGAAATGCCATCCCCTGCCCACCATTCTGATAGCCTGATGCACAGCAAGGTAGGGGCTTGCCTTCATGAATTGTTCTTCCACAATCGTTGTACATACTTATACTTCAACAAAAAATAAAACCACTGCCACCTTCGCCCCACTGACACCTCATCAGTAAAAGCAAGTGTAATCCCATTTTGCATCAAAATCATCTTAATATATTTTTCTGCTTGCCCATTTTGCAACCCAACCTTCTTTAGAATTATCATTCATCAATCTTACTGATCTATTTCTATTGAATTTATATCACTATTTCCATTTTCTTTGTTTCCAAAACTTCCAATCTATACAATACCATAATCATTCTATTTTCTAAAATTTTATCACTGGTTATTAGCATATCTCCCATAGAAAAACACATTACCCTATTTAATCTAATCATTAATATTCTTTCTTTAATCCACACATTCACTTGCATGATGAATCTGCCAATTACGTCATTTTGTTGTCATTATTCATGTATCAACTAAAGTGTATATTCCATACATCAGTTTTTCTCTAACATCATTAAATCACTCATCCTTTAAGACCTTGCCAATCCCTCCAACTCTTCATTTGATTAGACATGTCCTAGCTATGAGGTTATATTTTCAGTATAATAACATAGACTATTGTGCATGTGTTGAGCATCCATACTAATGATTATCATTAGCCATCCCCTAACATTTTGTTGTCCTCTTATCACTCATTATTTTCCATTTGTTCCTACTAAATGTTGCATAGGTCTTAAACATATTATTTACAAATCATTTCGAATAAATCATATTCCTTGCTATCAAAGATATTTCCCTCTGTTATAGTCCATTAGAAGAAAATTTAATTGAAATCATTAGAAGGATTTTACAACATGAAAATAAGATAGATATGCTGTAATAGAATCAAATGTTAGGCAACAAAGAAAATGTTTACAACTCAATTCAATGAGGTAGAATGAGAGCAACAAAAACCTGTAGTAAACATAGGTAAGAGAGAGCTGAAAATGATTATACTAGGGAGAAGGTAGAGTAGCACCTATTGAAGTTAATATATAAACTACAATTAGGTGATTTGAGCATGAAAAATACCAAGCAAAAGATATACAAGGCAAGAAGAAAGAATCGTAAAAAAATTAGAAGGAAAGAGTGACACTGTAGCATTACTAGGAGTTGTGCAAAAAAGAGTCACGTAATCTAAAGTAAACATGATAATGCAAACTTGATATGAATGAATGGACAAGAAGTTGAGAAGGATTTATAAACATGGCATGAAATATTTGTGCAAAATTATTGATGATGGTAATCCTCTCCCATGACTACATAACTGACCTCTTTTCATATGTATCCTAGTCATGCTAGGACTATGCTTCAGCACTACTGAATTAAGTAATCAAAACTTAGGAGGCTAAAAAAAAAAAGTACATGACAATTGAGTTTTTCTTTAACCTTTGCCTTTGAATTAAATTTCAGAAAATAAAAATAATGTCAAATCTTAGTTTTTAAATTTCATTATTTTTTATACATAGAATCGATGAAATGGCACCTCTCCTGCCATTAAAACTTAAATGGCTATTATGACAGAAAAGAAAGTAAACACAAATCTTTATCTGTTGGGTTGAAACCTCTTCTTCATACTACAATCCAATTAGAAATCACGGGTACAGGCACACATAATACATTATCAACATGCAAAAGGAAGTAAATGTATATTTCAAAAAGGATTCATTGCCTTCATACTCTGCACGGAAATATGGGGAGAATAAATGAGATATAAGGATTTTGTTTTACCAAAACAGAAAAAGAAATCAAGGCTGCCTCACCTGCGCCCCAATATGAATACCCAAGTGTCAGAGAATAGGGAAAAACTTTAAAATTACATAAGGCCCTTAATTCATCCCGCTTTTGACATGGAACCTCAGATAAATCTGATTCATTTAGAAGAATAAAGAAGTTAGTATAAATAAGAAGAAAAATAACGACAAAAAATTAGCAAGAAGAAACCACTTCTTTCATGCGAGAATATTTGAGAAATGAATAGATATTGCAATGTTTAATAAAAAATAAAAATTAGTTTAGTCAATTCAAGGACTCCTATTTATTTCCTCTCTACTTTTATGTATTTAACTTTCTTATTGACAAACTTAAGGCAACAACAAGAAAAAGATATATTAAGAGAAAGTATGATGTCGCCAATGTCATCTTCATCAATCATGCCGTTCCAATAAACAGAAAAATAAATATAAAGAAGAACACAGCCTAAAACCATATTGCAGATGATTAGGTACAATATTCAAGGAGAAGCGTCCCATGGAAGCTAAGGAACTCTTTCACCAAAACATGATGACCCTTATGCTCAGATTTTGTTAACTTTGTGGTTTAATTTAAGATGTTGCACTAAAAATCATACGCAATCTGAGTCTAACTAACATTAGAAAAGGACTTAAGTAGAGGAACTGAACAATGACTGTTTAAGTGAATATCAAGCCAAAATCCAAGATCAAAGCATTCAAACCGATCAAACAACATCACCAAAAAGAATTTTTTAACAATTTATTTTCTTTCTTCTTTCATGGATAACTAGCAAGCAATCATCCTGTAAAATCAAAGATTATCTAGTGAACGCAAGCCAAAGGACAAGTAATGCAACAAGTTATCCATAAATATACATCAAGGACATGTTTTGTTGGGGACTAAGTTAAACTAAGCTAATTGATGGTAGATTTAACCCTTGAGTGGGGACGAGCATTGGCTGGCGAAATAGATAAGCTTTGTAAATTCAGATAAGCTAAAAACCATGTTTGGTTGGTTCCTGGATTAAAGCTCATATTCCTCAATCATCATGATATTTTATTAATGCATAAACATGTATTAATTTACAATTAGGATAAATTAAACTTGATTAAGAGCTTAATGTTGATTAACAATCTTTAACAAAAGTTTAAAAAAATCATATCACCCCAAGAAATATAGCTCTAACAATCATGTCTGAAAAATGAGAACAATAAATAAATAACATTAGTTCTTGCTCCAACAAGCATCATTTGAAGCAATTTATATAACAAATATCCAACAAACATCAAAAACATCAGCAGAGCTATAGTTAGGGCATAAACCCCCATTGGTCCATCAATGAAAACCCACATCAATTTATTTTAAATATTAAAAACAGAATAATGTACTAAAAATTCACTTATATTACATAATATTCTAAAACCAAAAAGGTGTCCACATTGGGGACCGAACCTAGGACCGTAGTTCCATATACGAGCCTCGTCCGCTGGGCCACGGAGTGAAATTATGCTTCAACTTTTATAGTTTTTTTTTACTTAAATTATCATTTAATCCTACAAAAATTAATTTCATAGTTTCTTGTCTCGATTATGTAGATATTTTCAAAGAATAATAAAAACGAGAATGTTTAATGTAAACTTTCTGCGTATGACATAAGTATACAATTAATAACTTTCTTCAAAAATGTCATTAGAAAAACTTGAAATTTGCATTACTAAAATTCATATACATATATATATATATATATATATATATATATATATATATATATATATATATATATATATATCATATGTATGCTATAAATTCCTTTTTTAATAGAACTAACAAATATATTTAAAGTGAAATAAAATAATCATAAAATTGTGTGTAATTCATCTAAAAGAATATAGAATCTAATAGCTATTAAAATAAATATTTATATTCTAGAAACATTAAAATATTATTTCACTATAAACTATTAAATGAAAAAACAATAGAAATCATACAAAAAAAAATCACGAGTATATTGAAAATCATCAATTTATGCCCGTACAACAACAACAACAATATCAAGCCTTTATCCCACTACGTGGGATCAGCTACATGAATCATTTTTCTTTGATGTGTCCAGTTAAAAGTCAATTTGTGCTCTTGCTAAAAAAAATTTTTGGCCTCACCCCCTGATAAAAACCATTAATTTTTGCTCTAACAATCATGTCTGAAAAATTGAGAACAAAAATTAAATACTGTTACACAAGTCCATGTTCTAACTATGGTTGTGGAAATATGACTGAACAAAGATGATTGAGCCGGCTGAACATTAAATCAGTTCTTAAACTGGTTCATCTTGGCTAAAAAATTGAAATTTCAGGGAAGTGAGATCAACCTATAAAAGCTGGTAGTCAAATCACTCAACCATTAAAGAGAACTATTGAACTGGTTTGACTAAAAAGTTACAATGGAAAGTTAATTTTGGTATTTAATATTTATTGAATTTTTTTATGCAATCTTATATATATACAAACATACATACATATATATAAATATTAACTCATCTAAAAAATTTCAATTAATTTTAAAAATATTTACATCATCACAGTTGAATCCCTGATTGAATAATTCTAGATGAACCATTAAACCTTAAACATTTCCTTCCACCGTTTTAATCTCTAATCTGATCCTAAAAGCCTTTGTTCCAACCTCATTACACTAGTTCATAGATTACATCATCCTACAAAATAAAATCCTACTAATAAGCAGGCAAAACACCCAAGGAGTGCAAATAACATGAAATTTAGCAGGGCGTTTTGAGGGAAGTTAATAAGTTATGCTGTTACAATTGGTCATTCATTCCATAAATAATGGTAGTGAGAATGAAGGAGATGGACATCTTATTCATATTACCTGAAGTTCACATTCCTCTCGAGCTGCATAAACACCCAGCATTGCCCGACAAATACAATGTAACAACACAAAAGAAAAACTGCAATACAATGTAATAGCTATGTTATGCCAAAAAGTTAAATTTTATCAATGCATAAACATATAATAATTGTGCTATGCCAACAAAATGTAATATTTATAATATGCACAGCGTCACAAATTCTTCAAAATGTGGGAAGGGCTTATCACACATTGTGGCTTCCTTTGGCCGTTCTTAAGTAAAAGCAATTCACAAAATAAATTTAAACTATTTTTATGAATAATACAATGCGCACCTAAGTTTAATAACCACTACATCTTCATAATTTCATAATTTCATCCCAAATTTCATAATTAGTGGTCGAAATGCTCATAGTCTTAACCCAAATTATTCTTATTCATTGTTGATACATATTTCTAAACAACTCTTTTTGACTTTTAAACTATTTCTTAAGTAACTTCTCTGCGACATCCCATCTGCTTTTTTGTTTGAATGGTTCTAAAATTTCCTTCCACGCATATAGCATGGGATTCCCTCTTGATCATTTCCAGTAAATGTTGCTTAAGCAGTAAACAAACAAATATTTTGTGAGCTTATTCTTTCCAGCCACATAATCTGGATTGCCTCTCCTTTACCCAAAGCTATGATGCACCGACACGGACACAGCGACACGGACACGACACGACACGGACACGGGACACGACATTTTTTAAAAATATAGGATACGGGCTTGGCGTGGACACGGCATAATAATTTTTTAATATAATATATAGAAATTAAGGTAACACTATACTAAAAATGGCAAACAATAATAAATCAAAGTCATGATAACTTGTTTAACTTATAACATAAAGATGTTTAGTACAAAAATGTCTAGTACAACCATAAAAATATAAACAAAAAACCATTTAATACAACATGAAGGTCTAACTACTCAATAGAGGGAATGATAGAATTAGATTCAGATGTTGGTCTTTGGCCTTCAATATCATCATCATTGAATATCATTGCTTCAAACTCTGATTCATCTAGAGAAAGATTTGCAATCTCCAATAACCCCATATCATCAAGGCACTCGAACCCATCTTCAGCAACATCCCACATCTTGTTATCACATGTCATATAAAATAGGATTTTTCTTGATAGAAGACGAAGATTTATATGCACATAAACTAAATCTTCAGCCGTTTTGAAGTTATTTTATTCATCTTCATTGATCGAATAAATGAGTATGTGCTCCAATTTCTCTCACAACAGGAAGAGGATGATACTTGACCAAGAAAATTTATTGCTATGGTTTGAAGAAGCGATGCTGAAGCTCTATGAATCAACCACCACATTTTTTGATCCATCCTCCATCTATCAACCAAAGATTCTTGATCACTAAAATCTTCTAAATATCCAAAGAACTTTGCAAGTTCTATATTAATTTTTCTTCTCTCATCCTAATTTGGGAAATATCGTTTCGAGCATATCTTTCTCATATTTGACACTTCTAAATCTTTTTATGGTGAGACACGTTGAGGGTCTTCTTGAAGCCATTCTTTACTTGAATACCTTCAAAAAATATAAAGCATATAAAATTATTTAATCATTTATCAAGAAATTTAAAATTAATTTAAAAGATGAATACAAATATACCTTGGAATTAATGAATGGGTCAAACAATGCAGAGATGTGTTGCTTTTGGTCCACCTATCCTCAATAATGGTATAGACAATGCTCCAAAAACTTGAATCTTCATTATGTGACTTTCTTTCATGTCTATATATAATTTTTTTCACTTTTGTTAACATAGAGTCTCACATCTCATAAATCAAATGTAGGCATGATTTATCTGTGTCAGCCTCTCTCAACATGTCATAAATCGGATAAGTAAAAGCTAAAATATAATCTACATCATCCCACCACAAATCATTTAAGACCTTTTCTTTCACATATCTTGCTTTTCCAACATCAACTTCTCGATAGCATGACCACTTCTGACTAATCACCATGGATTGAAGGGCATTTTTTATTTGTTTGAATCTTCTTAACATGATTATTACAAAGGCAAAACGAGTTTCAGCAACAGCTAAAATTATCAAATGTGAGAAATCATTAAACATTGAAAGTCTCATTGAGTGATTCATAATGAAATTTCTAATCAAAACAGCATCATCTACAACCACTGTTATCCAATGACATTCAGCATAGATGATTTCATTTGCGTCTGTATTCTTTGCTGCACAAATATTTTTTAGAGCATGATTTAAAGTGTGCACAACACATGGAGTCCATAATATATGAGGATAAATTTGCTCCACCAACAATCCTGCAACTCTATACACTGGTGCATTATCTGTTATAACCTGCACAACATTTGAAGGTTCAATAATGACTATCACCTCTTTAATCAAATTGACAATAAAATATTTATCCTTGTATTATCCTTCATAATTCATAGCTTTAATAAACATTGGGCAATTCTCTGTAACTCTCCTTCATAATTCACAGCTTTAATAAATATTGGGCAATTCTCTGCAACGACCATGAAATTAATGAGTGGTGTTCTTTGAGAATCAGTCCAACCATCACACATCAAAGTGACTCCTTTTTCTTTCCACACACCTTTTGTTGGTTTAAGTAATGTTTCAATATGTGCTCTTTCCCTTCCTAATAATTTTGATATTAATGCATTGTAGCCAGGTGGAACATAACCTGCAAGGTTATTATTACATGCAAAAGTGAATGCATTTTTGTAATGAGGATTGCTTGCAAGGTTGAAAGGAAGTCCAGCTGAAAAAAATATCCTTGCAATTTCACCATCCAATTCCTCTCGCTGTTGCATATTAAAAGCCTTCTCTAAAGCACTACTGGCAACTCCTTTTCTTTTCTTTGAATCATATCCTTCACTTCTATATGATAATGATTGATCAACTCTAACAGATGAGAAGAAGTATGGGATGAACCATGGGTAGATGGCAAAGATATCTCTTTAGGAAGTGCCCTTTTAATCCTAGATTCAGCTCCATCAACTTGTCCATTCAATTCAATTAACTATGACGTAGTAATCTTAGGACACATTTTAATTTCATAACCAGAAATCTTAAGTAGATGTGCTTTCACCCTAGAATAAGATCCTTTGTAGGTACCACCACAATAATTGCATTTGAATGACACATTCCCTCATTCAAAAGTTTTTCCTAACTTTGTAACATGAATCCATAATGGCTTATCAGTTTTTACAAAAGACTCTTTTGAACCACTCCCACCAGCACTAGAGCTCATTTTTCTTTTAAATTTACTAGTGAAGTAGAAGAAAAAAAGACTTATTGTAAAACAATTAAAAATTGCCAAACAAAGTTAAAAAATAATTAAGGAACTATTGTATCATGCGTTATGACTATCTGACTAAAAAATAATTAAAAATTTGCAACTATGCCGGGGGTCCAAGGGGGCGTTGCCCCCTGGCGAGGTTTGACCTGTGAAAGCACAGTGAAAGCGCAGTTAAAACGCAACAAAAGCGCAGTGAAAGCGCAACAAAAGCGCAGTTAAATCGCACTTAAAGCGCAATGAAAGCGCAACAAAAGCGCAGTTAAAGCACACTTAAAGCGTAGTGAAAGCGCAACAAAAACGCAGTTAAAGGCAACGAAAGCGCAACAAAAACGCATTAAATAAATAAATTTTTATTGTAAGAATAATTTTAATCCAAAACAAATAAAATATTTTAAAAAAATATACTCTTCTGATCACAAATCTACTTGATAAATGAAGAGAAATAACGAATGGAGAAAAAAATGATAAAATCAACTTACAGGTTTGTAAAATTTTTTGCGGTTTGGCATCGGCTTCCCTTAGCTGCGCCCAGAAACTAAGGAGGATGGCTTGTTGCTTACGGACAGAAGGGAAAACCAAGGGTGCGATCTCCAGCCGAACGCTGCTCGCCGCAATCGCTCGGGAAGACCACAAATACGAATAGGAATACGGACTTAAGGAGAAGATGAAGACTCGGGCGTGAACCGACTAATATGAAATAGCGGGATTAGGATTTTATTTATTTATTTAATTATATAATAGCCGGACACGCGTGTTAGACACGCGTGTCTGGTTTAATTTTTTTTTTAAAATGGGACACACTAGCGACGTTTCCGACACGTGTCCTCACCGTGTCGGATGCCTGTCCGTGTCCGACACTTGTCTGACACTGCATACCCTCTTAAAACGAAGTGTCAGTGCATCAGAGACCCAAAGTGATACAACTGAGTGTGATAATGAATCGCTGACAAGCTTCACAACAGTATATATATAATCTTACGGAGAGCAAAGAAGGATAGCTCCTCCCAAAAGAGCCTACTAAACCCAATGAGTTACTGGATGTGTCAGCAACTTCGGGATAGTTTCCTACATATAAATACACACACGGTGGACAAGCGAAAGACAAAGAAAATAATAAATAGAATACACAATAGCACCCCATCATGCATGCATCAATATCAAAACCAATAAAAAGTAGTTGAGAAAGAATAAAGGTGCTGAAATTTGACTACCCAACATAATGGAATAGCTTAAATGCATGGCAAAAGTACAAAAAATACCAAGTGCCAAGCATTCAAAGTATATAATAATTTTCCAACAAAGTGATATCAAATGGATTATTAAACAGAAGCACCACTATTAATATAACACAGCAAATAACACTTAATTTAACTTCGAACCACCTATAATTGTGGGCTATAGTCAACTTTTTCATAGGTTAATTGATGCCCAGTTGCTGGATTTAGAATCACAGATATGAATCAATGATAAGCTGGAATGCTTCCCAACTTCCATTTATAAGGATAGAATTGTTAAATCTGGTTGGACTGGACCGGTTCAACCAAACCAACAATAATAAAATCAAGTATTTATCCCACTACGTGGGGTCGGCTACAATAATCATTTTTCTCCATTGTGTCCTATTAAGAGTCAAAATCTCATTTAAATCTAATAAAGAAATGTCATTTTTAATATTCTCTAACCAAATCTTTTTAGGTCTACCTATACCTTTCTTAATATAAGCCAAATCTAATACATCTACTTTCCTAACCAAGTCATTGGAAGGTCACTGTTTTATATGACCAAACCATCTAAGGAGACTTACTCCAACCTTTTCACATATATGCTTATTTCGTATTATATCTCTAAGAGTAAATCCACTCATCCACCTGAACATCCTCATCTCTGCAACAATTAACATAATATTATGCTTCTCTATTAATAGCCAACATTCTTCACCAAAAAGCATTGCACGTCTTAGCACCATCTTATAGAATTTTCTCTTAAGTTTGAGGGGGACTTTTCTATCACACAACAAGCCTGATGCATTCCTCCACTTCAACTATCCAACTTGAATTCTGCTAATAATATCTCCATCTATTTCACCATCACTCTGAACAATAAACCCAATTCATATAAAATGTGTATTCTTATTAATGAATTGATCGCCCAAAGTCACGATCCCCCAACTAGATCTATTATTACTAAAATTACACTCCATATATTCAGCTAAACCAAACCAGTCCAATTAAATCCACTAAACTGCAATCAAGTGAGGCCAAGGAAAGCATATCAAGTAGGAGCAAAACAACACAATTGAAGTTGTAGGCATGAGCGAGAGCGGGCAGGGATGAACATGACTCGCTTAAGCTAATTGAGTTTGCTCAATTCAGTTAAGTCAAATGCAGGGAAGGACTTGTCTGTGTGAGAGGATTTCATTTTAAGTGTCGCTTTCTTTCAGTGAAATCGAATGCGGAGAGGGTTTGAGTGTGAAGCAAGAGGTTGTACAGCGAGTTAGCGATTTTTATTAGCTAAAAAAAAGGATTTCGTCTGTTGCTATTCGACGAAGACTGAAAGGAGGGGCTTTCATATTTCGATCGGCAAAGAGACGGACTGTTCAATTTTGAGTAGCATAGTACTCTACTGAGAGTTTGCTTGTTGAGATATTGTATCAACATGTGAAAGTAAGTAAAAAATTTAGTATTGGAGAAGAATTATGAGTTTAAAAAGATATAAATATTTGATTAAGAGTGTAATCCCATGTGATGGTGTTCGACAATGAAGAAGATGAGGACGTGTTGAATTATGTAATCACATGCGCCAAAGAAGAGGAATAATCGGAGGTAAGCAATACACTTTACATATATATCATTTTGATTGTTTTATGGAATTTAATAAGCAATTCAAATATGACTTAATTTATTCATTTGACATTGTTGTCTATGATGTTTGATGCATTTGGCATTGTCTTTGACGACGTTCAATGCATTCAACATTGTTTTAGCGGTATTCGACAACTTCAATATTATTTTATGTGCTTTAACACCTTAATGTGGTTTAAATAGTGGCAAAATTGAGTATAAACGAGGTTGAGCCTTGAAGACAAGACAATATGGTTCTCAAATGCATAGGTAAAGGTTAATTGTGTTATTGAAAATTTAATATATATTAAGTTATAAATTATCTACGCAAAGTGAAAAATTTACATCCTTGAAAATTAGATTTTTCTCTAAGGAAAGCTAGCAAAACATTCAAAGAACTCTGAAGAGAAATTTTGACATTTAAAAGAAAAAAGAAGTGGGTGATTATATTTTATTTTATATGATATACAAATTTATTATCGATTCAATGCATTGACTGACACTGTAACTCATATGTATACTTGTTAAATTTTAAAGGGAGTACTTTACAATAAAATGAGGAAAATCAAATAACCTTAATTATAATATAGTATCAATGTTTAAAATTGCGTATTCGGGTATTGAGGCGTTTTTCATTCGTGAGGCGAGGCGTAAGCCTCAAAATCAAAAGATTGCGTAAACATAAAATGATAAATTTTTTATATACTAATGAGTGAATAATATAAAACATAAAAAAACATAAGATATGAAGTGAAATTAAAATATCCCAATAATAAGACAACATGAAATATAATTTAACTCAAAATTCTATCTTTCCCAAATCCTAGTATTCTTTTCATTAACATATAATTCAAATTTCCAAAAATAAATAGCAATGACATATCACATAAGAACTCATAAGTCATCAGCACTGTCATCACTAGGGGCTCTTCATTTGAATCATCATTATGATGAACTGCTCTATCCCCTTCCTCCTCTCCTATAGAGTCTAATGTCGGGCATTTACTTCAAGATTTATGTAAGTTTTAATATATATAGTGTGAGGCGTAAGTCTCATGCCAGTGAGGCGAGGTGGGCCTCAAGGCGGGTCTCAACCAAGTTGAGGCGCAAGTCTCATAAAAAAAACTCGAGGCGTAAGCATCGAGGCATTTTTACTAGAATTGCGCAAAGGCGGGCCTCAAAGCGAGCCTCATATTGCGCAATTTTAAACCATGTATAGTATATATAAATGTAATAACAACATATTTAGATTGATATGTATATACAAATGAAAATGAAATGAAGAGAATAAATTACAACATACAATGTAAAGTATTGAAATAGAAAAGATATATCCATGTAAATCTAGAAGTTCACCAGCTTATGGTACAGCTAGGGGCGCAAAGTACCCATGCATCATAAAAGAAAAAGGATGAAAACATAATGAAAAATGGTTGGACTTACGCTATTATAAAATTTAGTAGGTGCTCCGGGAATAAATGAATTGTTAAAATATGAAAAATTGAAAAATAGAAATCCTAAAGAATAATATATAAATCAAGGATTGACAGTCCTCATATATATAACGAAAACTTTGATGATATAGCATTACTTAAATGCAAGTTTCATTATTACTAATATACTATAAAATTGTTATTGATCACTAAGTTTATTATTTAAAATTCAACCCATTAAATCGAGCATTTCAGGTAATTTCCCAATTAATTAAATGGCTAATCGAGATGGTTATATGAACAGAAGAAGATGCTCAACTAAAAATATGTAAGAACTGTTTTATTTGTATGTTTAAATTGCAAATTATTATTTAGTGGCTTTTCATTAATGTTTATTAAAGTTTGGATGTCTTTTTTTAATTTGAGTACTTAGTTTTGAAAGAATTTGTGCAATATATCTGACTGTCTATTCCTGCTTCATTAACGCGAGACTTTATGTTGTAATTGTGATATAAAATTGATCCCAATTTCATCCATTGACTTTACAAAATTGATCCCAATTTAGTCCAAGAGGGGCCATTTTGGATCAATTTTATACAGTCAAGGGACTAAGTTGAAACAACATTATACTTGGGACTGAAATGGCCATATACGAATATCCGAGGATTATTTTAAAATTTAACCAATATATGTACACAAAGTAACCATCCCCTTACTAGAAAAGAAGCAATTTACAACTAGTCATACAAATGATTGAATGAAGTAAAGTGCTTTTGTTCATTGCTTCTTTTCTCAGTATGAGACATTCTAGCCTCGTCTATTACAAGGGATGAAATCCTATCATAAATAACATGAAGGCATCTTTCTTTTAAGTTGGTTAGCAATAAGATAACTTCTTTAAATGTAAACCCATTTGCTTGCTAAACAAAAAATTAGATTTTAAGACGAAGAAGTTTAAGTAATTTCTAATGCATCTTAACACTTATCTAAGAAGAAGGCTGATGTGTGCAAAATAATAGCACAAAAAAGACAACCTTCCTTTCTTAAAATATAGACAAATATAAACAAGATAACAATAATATTAAAACAAAGGCACCCTACAACTTATAAAAACTTAAGAAGAAAATACCAACAAACCGGCCAACAACAACACCTCTTACACCTTTTGTAGAGAAAAAAGATACAATGGGGTGGAAACTTGTGGAGAGAAGAAGAGGTTAAAAGCCTTGGAGGAAGAAATAGGTAGAAGGAGAAGCTCTCAAGCTTGGGAAGAAACCCTCAGGTATTTAGAGACAAATATCAAGCTTCAACAGCCTTCCAACAATAGATTTCATCATCTATAAACAGGGAAAAGGAACCCCAAAAGACACCCAAAACAGCCGCCCAAAACATCCAACCAAAACAGGGGAAAACCCAAGAGAAAAGGCACGGCAGCACCACAAACCAAACAGCCAGGAAAGGAACAGCCATGAACCGAACAGCCACCACTCGACACACAAGAACCCAGTAATAAATGCCAAAAAAGACAGCCCCCAATCAACCCCAATCCTCCAAACACCAAAGAACAATGGGGCAAACCCATTTAGATGAAAATCAACCCACAAATAATTACCCAAGGAACCAAGGAAGCTAGTAAACCAAAGATTTGCCTACATTGATTCTCCCCAGGTGGAGAATCTCATCTCCTGATGAGAACGCTTCAATCATCTGTTGAGAGATATCATGATGATGACTCTTCATCTTCTACAGTCAGTCAGGGGGCGTCCATTCCATCCAACTAAGAGTCGTTGGTGCACTCCATGTTTTGCTTGGGTTGTACAGATATCCACAACATCATTAAGAACAGAAAGGGGCAAAGCCTCACACAATTGTTTGCTTTTAACAGCACCTATGAATATCTTTTCAACAATTGAAGGATTTTTTCTCAAAATAAGATTTTTCATGATATGTGATTGAACCAATTCTTTCAAAAAAACTCAACATCTTTTGATAAAATACTGCTAACCAAAGTATACTTGTTAAGAAAAATAATGGATGATAAACATTTACTTGACGCAGCTAGATTCATCAATTCAAGTTGTTTATCCTTTATAAGTTTCATGTTCTCTTCAATATTTTGATGAGCTATAAAGGCTTTAACAATGCCTTCCTCCAAGGTCGTTGTACTCATTTGTAGTTCTTTTAGCAGCCTCACCTTCTCTTCTAGCAGCCTCACCTTCTCTTCTTCCATGTTAACTTCATTCAGCGACATTTTGCAACAGACAGGTTGATCAACATTCTACAATGTCACTTCATCAGATCGACTTTCAAGAATAACAACTTCTCCATTGTGCCTTTCATGGTCTTGCATCTCTTTGTCAGTCGGTGTCTGCACTTCACTCATTATTTTAATCCATTGTTCCTCGCATGCTACCAACCTATCCACAACTTCAACTTTGTCTACTGTTTGAGTCTCAAATTTATCCACAATACTTTTGATTGGATAAATGGTAAATTGAGCATCTTGAAGGGCATAACATGACTGCATTTCTTCTTTTTTTTTTTATTATGTTACTTCGCAGGAGGAAAACACGATAGCTTATTGGATCCCGCATTTTGTTTCAAATTAGATTTGCATTTTGGACTTAGTGCAGCCAAGGTATTAGTCACTGATTCCATTTGTTGTTGTGGGTTAATCATTTGTTGCAAAACATACGTTGCCATTCAGCTTGCTGATTATCCATATTTTATAAAGAAAAATGGAAGACTAGAACGACAACCAAGTGCTCTGATACCAAATTGATGCATTCAAAACAATAGCACAAAAAAAGACAACCTTCCTTTCTTAAAACATAGATAAACATAAACAAGATAACAATAATATTAAAACAAAGGCATCCTACAACTTACAAAAACTTAAAAAGAAAATACCAACAAACCAGCCAACAACAACACCTCTTACACCTTTTGCAGAGAAGAAAGATATAATGGGGTGGAAACTTGTGGAGAGAAGAACTAGATAGAAGACTTGGAGGAAGAAATAGATAGAAGGAGAAGCTCTCAAGCTTAGCAAGAAACCCTCAGGTTTTTAGAGACAAATATCAAGCTTCAACAACCTTCCAACAGCAAAATACATTATTTATAAATAGGAGAAAGAAGCCTAAAAGACACCCAAAACAGCCGCTCCATTCAGCCAACCCGAATAGGGGAAAAACCCAAGAGGAAAGGCACGACAGCACCACAAATCGAACAGCCACCAAGAAAGGAGCTCGGCAACACCAAGAACCCAACATTCAATGCTAAAAAAGACAACCCCCAATCAACCACAATCCTCCAAACACCAAACAGCAAAGGGGGTAATGGGCCAAGCCCATTAGAAGAAAAACAACCCACTATTAAATACCCAATATCAAGAAAAATAACAGATGAGAACGCTTCAATCATCTGCTGAGAGATATCTGGATGTTTGTTTGAATGTTTGCAAGTTAAAGTGAATCAAGTTTTTTTTTTTTTGTCCTTGTGTTCTCCAACTTGGCTCTAGTTTGCTTACATCAAGTTTGGTATCAGAGCGAGTTAGAATATCCTTAGTTGGTGAGTCTTTTTCTTTTGAAATCTAAGATGACTAATAATCCGGATGATTGGCAAAATATGATGCAACAGTTAGCAGACCTGCAAAATCAAATTAATGAAATGACTAACACTCTTGCTAATTTAAATGTCAACCAACATAATGTTCAAACATCTGAAAATGAAGAAGAAGTCCCTAGAAATCAAAATAGGCGACAAAGAAATTAGGATTATGGGATTAAAATAGATGTTCACAACTTCGAGGGGAAATTACAACCTGATCAATTCCTGGAGTGGATTGAAAAAATGGATCAATTCTTTGATTGGAAAGAAATTTCGGAAAACAAGAAAGTTTTGCAAGTTTAAAACATACTGGTCATGCTCTTACATGGTGGAAAAATTTACAAAACAATATTCAAAGACGTGGGAAAAAGAAAATACAAAACTGGGAAAGAATGAAAGAAAAAATGAGGGGGAAATTCTTGTCATCTAATCACGCACGAACTCTTTTTCAAGAATTTAATAACTAGCGACAAGGAAACCAATCTGTTGAAGAATACACTGAAAGGTTTTACAAACTTCAATCAAGAAATGACCTAGATGAATCTGAAGAAAAAATTATCTCAAGGTATATCAACGATCTTAAGTAGTCAATTCAAGATCAACTGAATTTGCATCATATAATCAAAACTGACGAGGCTTATCATATGGCATTAAAACTTGAAAAGCAACATCAAAGGGAAAGGGGTCACAACAAAATAACAGAAACATATAAACGACGACCAACTGGCAGGGTTAAGACTCAAACTTCTGTGGGAACATTGGGTGTGAAAATCAAATCTTTTGAAACTCAAAATGTGGATAAGGGAAAATGAATCATGGGGCCTAAATCTACTGAACAACCAAGATTAATAGGACCATGCTATAAATGTGGGCTTTATGATCATCTTTATGCGACTTGTAGAAAAAATAACCCACCAAGAAACAATTTCATTGAAAACGATGAAGAGATAGAGGTAGAAGAAGAAAACGAATCTGAACCTGAAAATGACATTGAATTAGAGAAAGTTGATGTAGAGGGAGATGAGGGTGAACATCTTTTGGTAATCCGACAAGTTTTAACAACTAAAATTGAGAACGAGGATAGGTGGCTTAGGAAAAACATTTTCAAAATAACTTTTACAATTGAGGGAAAAATCCGCACTCTTATGATCAATAGCGGAAGTTCTAGAAAATTTGTGTCACAACTTATGGTTGATAAGCTCAAGTTAAAGTCCAAACCACTTGTCAAACCTTATAAAATTTCTTGATTCAAAGAAGGAGGTGAAGTTCCTATAACAAAGCAATGTTTTGTCAACTTAAAAATTGGGGGTTCTTTTAAGGATCAAGTTATTTGTGATGTCGTTCCTCCTGAAATCGACCACATTTTGTTAGGTCGACCTTGGCAATTTGATCACAAAACCATTCACAACAGAGAAAAGAACACTTATACTTTGATTCAAAATAATAAGGAGTTTACTCTCTATCCTCAAAAGCATAAGTCTGATTTGCCTGCCAAAAATAATAAGGTTGCCAAAATAAATACTCTTGAACTGCTTTTGAACACAAATAATTTGAAATATTCTGAAGTGGCTTACTTGGTTTTGGGAAATGAAACTGATTATATTCTTCAAATTCCTAAGAAATTCAGCCTTTAATTGATGAGTTTTTTGATATAACACCTGAGGAACTGCCTGTAGGTATGCCTCCGATGAGAGGTATTCAGCATCATATTGATTTAATATCTGGAACCACTTTGCCTAACATTCCTCATTATAGGATGAGTCCAACTGAGCATGCTGAACTTTTTAAGCAAGTGACTGATTTGTTAGAAAAAGATTTGATTAAAGAAAGCTTGAGTCCATGTGTTGTGCCTGCTTTATTAACTTCTAAAAAAGATGGAGCGTGGAGAATGTAAATGGATAGTAGAGTAATAAATAAAATCACCATTAAATATAGATTTTCTATTCCTAGACTAGATGACATGCTAGATATGTTAAGTGGTGCTAAAATTTTTTCCAAAATTGATTTGAGAAGCAGGTATCACCAAATTAGAATAAGACATGAGGAAGAATGGAAAACTGCTTTTAAAACTAAAGAATGTTTGTATGAATGGCTTGTGATGCCTTTTGGCCTTTCTAATGCTCCGAGCACTTTTATGAGAACAATGAATCATGTTTTGAGACCTCTTATTGGAAATTTGTTGTGGTGTATTTTGATGATATTTTGATTTAAAGCATTCACCCTTCTGAACATCTTAATCATGCGAGGCAAGTGTTGCAAACTCTAAGGGAACAAAAGTTGTACATCAATCTTAAAAAATATTCCTTCATGACTTCGAGCTTAACATTTTTGGGTTACATTATGTCTGTCAATGGTATTAAAGTTGATCCTGTGAAAATAGAAGCAATTCAAAATTGGTCTACTCCTAAAAACATAAGCGAGGTAAGAGGATTTTATGGCTTAAGTTCTTTCTATAGGAGGTTCATTAAAATTTTCAGTTCTTTGATTGCTCATATCATTGATTATTTGAAAAAAGGGATATTTAGGTGGACACCTCAACCTGAACAAACATTTAAAATCATAAAAGCCAAAATGAGTCAAGCTCCCATTCTTAGCTTGCTAAATTTTGAAAACATTTTTGAAGTTGATTGTGATGCTTCTCATGTTAGTATTGGTGCTGTGCTTAGTCAAAAGGGAAAACTTATTGCTTATTTTAGTGAAAAGTTGAATGATGCTCGATCCAAATATTCTACTTATGACTTGGAATTTTATGCTATTGTTCAAGCTTTGAAATTATGGAGATGTTATTTGATCCAATGAGAATTTGTTTTAAATACTGATCACGAAGCTTTGCAATTTTTGGGCACTCAAAAAAATTTGAACAAAAGGCATGCCAAATGAGTTTCTTTTTTGCAAGAGTATACTTTTCTCATTAAACATAAAATTGATGTGCTAAACAAGGTAGCTGATGCTTTAAGCAGGAGATCTCATTTGTTGGTAACTGTTTACCCAACTATCACTTCTTTTGATTTTTTGAAAGATACTTATGCAAATGATCCTGATTTTAAAAGTATTTGAGACTTGTCTTTCTTCTGGAACTGATTCATCTGCTAAATTTATCATTCACCAATGGTTTTTATTTAAGGGATCTAGACTTTGCATAACAAAAAAATTCTTTAAAATAGCAACTTGTGCATGAACTTCATAGTGGGGGTTTGGGTGGACACTTTAGACAAGGAAAAAGTGTTGCTTTAGTTGAGGAGAAATATTTCTGGCCTCATATGAGAAAGCAAATTGCTAAACTGGTAAAACAATATAAAATCTGTCAGGCTTTTAAAGGAACTTCTCAAAATTCTGGTTTGTATACTCCTCTTTCTATTCCAAATAAACCTTGGGAGGATATCTCAATGGATTTTGTTTTGGGTTGCCTATTACTGCTAGAAAGTTTGATTCTATTTTTGTGGTAGTGGATCGATTTAGCAAAGTGACACATTTTATTCCTTGCAAGAAAACTTCTGGCCTCATATATTGCTGATTTATTCTTTAAAAAAAATTATTCGTCTTCATGATATTCCTCGTACTTTTACTTCTAATAGGGACACTAGATTTTTTAGTCATTTTTTTAGAACACTTTGGGCAAAATTAGGAACTACTCTTCAATTTAGTAATGCATATCATCAACAAACTGATGGACAAACGGAAGTTGTCAATCAAAGCTTAGAAAATTTATTGAGATGCCTTGTAGGAGAAAAACCATCCCAATGGGATTTGATAATACCCCAAGATGAATTTGCATACAATAATTTTGTTAATCGCTCAACTAGTAAAACTCCAAGTGAAATCATTTATGGTCAGCCTATACCTCACATTTTAGATAGAAATTGTTTGCCTTTGCCAAATAAAATTAGTGTTGAAGCTTCTGAAACTTTTGACCATATCAAAACTGTCCAATAGCAAGCCCTTGAAAAACTCTGAATGGCTAATGTTAAATATAAATCTGTTGCCGACAAACATCGTAGGAAAGTTTATTTCAAAGAAGGAGATTTGGTTATGGCTTACTTTCGTCGCCAACGATTTCCTGTTGGTACTTTTGGAAAATTAAGCAGGAAGAAATTTGAGCCTTTTTGTGTTATACGAAAATTGGGCTCAAATGCTTATCTCTTGGATCTTTCTACTACTGTTGGCACTTCTCCTGTGTTGGCCGAAATTTGGGCCTTTTCGTGTTCTATGAAAGTTTCTGACATTGCTTTGTATGAATGAAATTCTGAAGATCATGTGGAAATTGAAACTTTGCCACTCTCCACGTCAGTTTTAAATAATGATGAACAGGTTGAAGATGTTATTGACGTCAAAGTTACTAAAACTCGACACGGCTAGCACAAGAGGTTTTTGGCTAAGTGGAAGAATCGTCCTTTGACAGACTGTAGTTGGATGGATGCTAATGAGTTAAAAAATTGTCATCCGGATCTTTATAAGAAGATTGTGGAAGCTTTCTCATCAGGAGATGAGATTCTCCCACCAGGGGGGAATTGATGCATTCATATTTTGGTTATTTATATTTTGATGTAATTTGAATAATATTTAGTTGTGTTTTATATTTTTTTTATTTACTATCCAATGATGGAAAGCATCCAATGATCATGATAAGAAGTGTTTGGGCATGGCAACGCTTGGGTTTGCTAGCATTTGGGTCATTTTGTCCTTTGGGCTGTTTGATGTTTCTCGGTTTAAGCCTTGGCTATTTTCGGGTTGAGCTTTGGTTGCTCTAGTTGTGAGCAGAAATATTGAAATCTAATTGGTGCTAGCTCATTAATGCTTGAGCTGATGTTTAGCTCATTATTTAGTGGTATAATTGCACTTTCTAGCTCATAAATTCATAAATGTATGTGGAGTGGAGCTTGTTTCTTCCGCTTCTTGTGTCTCCTTGGTTTCTTCTTTGAGATTTAAGGCTGAGTGCTGGCTGCCTTTTCGATTTCCTCTATCTGGTGTTATTCCCATGGCTGACTGTTGGGTTTTTCCTGCTGGTTCCGCCCCCATGTGCTTCCTCTTCGGTTACTTCCCTGGTAGCTTGTATGTGGATGTATTTGGCCTAATTTTTTGGTGGTTTTTCAGCTGCGGTCCTGGTATGCCTTTTGACCTTCTATTTCCCTTTTCTTGATTGGTTTGGAGGGAGATTGTTGGCTGTTTGGCTGCTCTCTTTTCTCTTATAAATTAGAGATGCTTTAAAGCATAAAAGGTTGTTGAACTTGAAAGAAGTTGCTAAAAACCTAAGGGTTTCTTCTCTTGGAAAAGCTTGAGAGCTTGTTCCACCTCTTCCTCCTCTCTATTTCGTCTTGGCTTCTAATCTCTTCTTCTCTACGCAAGTTCTACTCCACTTGTATCCTTCTTCTTGAGCATTTGGAAGTTGTTTGTTGGCTGATTTTTAGAGACATTTGCCAGAGGAGTTTGGTAGGACGTTGGACTCTTTTGGTGTGGTGGACCCTCGATTTGCAAGCCTAAGCACTATTTTGCATATATTTTCCTACTCTCGTTGCATGTGAGGAAATCGCTTGTCGGTTGTTTTGAGAATAATATTTTTATGTTATAATTTTGTTTCGTTTGATTTGACTTTTCGTTTATCTGCATGTTTATTTGGATGTTTGCAAATTAAAGTGAATCGAGTTTGATTTTTTTTGTCCTTGTGTTCTCCAACTTGACTTTTCTTTCTAGTTTGCTTACTGATGAACCCAACATTCAATGCTAAAAAAGACGACCCCCAATTAGCCACAATCCTCTAAACACCAAACACCAAAGGGGGTAATGGGCCAAGCCCATTAGAAGAAAAACAATCCACAAATAATTACCCAAGGAACCAAGGAAGCTAGCAAACCAAAAGTTTGCCTACATCAAAGGCGCTTTTAATAATTGAAGTGCACTAAATAGTATCATTCCAATAGAAGAGAAGCTTCTCATAACAGGATTGAATGCACTACACTTGCCATAATACATTGAAAAAGCAAAGAGCAATGATTAGATGACTATGGCTTTCTTAGGTAAGGAAAGAAAATTTTGGAACTTATCCTCTAATTGCCAGAGATCATACAATCGGCATATAGAAAATCTGGCACGACTTATGACCATTACATGGCTCAAGACATTAATATATATTTGAACTCAAATATTCTAATTACTACAGAAAAAGCATTCATTTTAAATTTGAAACCTACAACTACTTTGTTTATAAGCTAACTAACACAGGACAGGTGGTATAATTTGAATTCAAATCTATTAACTCAAACTTCAAATACTTCAGCACATGTTGAGGCAATTACAGTAACACTCACAACCTCAATGAAGAAAATTATCTCTTATGCCTCTCTCTGTCTCTCATGTAATACAACTACTATGTGTGAAATAGAGAGAAACAGAAAGCATATAAGTATGGATCCACATATTGTTCATAATTTGATATCACCATCCACTCTCTTCTCCTCATGTGGGTTTTCCTTAATTGTCATTAAATGCTTGTTCCTTCTTTCACAAATATTTACCAAAGACAATATTTAGAAAAGAACAAGACGCATGCTTTAAAAAATTTAGGCATACAACCAAATATAGTAAGGTAGCAAAGACACTTCTCTTAGCAAGAGCATATTATGCATGAGCACATCATGACATCACGAGATATGCCAATTCTCAAAGAAAATAGAAGGACATGGTTGAAGTGGCCATATTGTCTTATTAAAAATAGAAGAAAAAAAAACACTTCATTCACAATTATAATAGCTTCCTACATCAAATATCAAAAAATAATAAGAGTAAAATCATAATTCCTATCATGTCATGAGACTCCTAAATCGATTATGACACTCATAATTAGTATATAACATGCTAAACACATGATCCAGATGTGCTAAAGAGGTTCCAAAAAAGTCTCTAAAAATGTCTTCGAAGTGTCAGAACATTTTTTTGAAAAATGAGATGTCAATGGCACATTTAACATAGTGTTTTAGAGTGCTTGACGATCTAAATTTTTGACATGTCTAACATGATACCCTGAAAATCTAGAATTGACCATGTTTCGCAACCAAGGCATATGGATGGAATTTCTAGAACATTAGTTTACCTTTCTCATGTATATATATATTTATATATATATATTTCTCAACAATCAAGTGACATGAGCGATCTATCAAACATACCAGGGTTTTGTACCATTTCAGACAGCAAAACCAAACGATTTTTCTCAAATGTTGAATCTTCAATAATGGGTTTGATACGAGGCCTATCGAGCATATATCTGAAATGAAAAACGTGTAAACTCAAGATATATTAATCATTATATAGTAACATAAGAGAATAACCAAAAAAATCTAAAAGGAGAACAAAAGTCTCACACTTGTTTTCTAGGTATGTACTTTCCCAAACTAGGTCCAGTAGTCACACACACATAAAGGTTTATACTCCAAACTAAGATGACTATTCTTCCATCATTAGTATCATTCAATGCAAAAAAAAGAAGTGATTGATTTTATATATATATATATGTATATATATATATATATATATATATATATATATATATATATATATATATATATATATATATATATATATCTTTTATGAGACTTAACCTTGAATAAAAGGCTAAAGTCATACTCCTTTGATGCATTAAGGAGTGGTTGTGTTACGTCTAGTCAACAACAATAATCACAATTGCAAAAGTATAGCAAACATTCTTACACAGTTAAAGTATACTAAACAACAAATAGAAAATGAAGACCAACAAGAAAGTAGCCGCCCAGTTAGAATAACTTGCCAAATAGAAATAGCATACATTTGTTCATGTTCACATATATAATAATCTTTTGTTAATGCACCAATCAGTAAGTTTTAACATTTAAATAATCACAATTCATAAAAAGTGATTTTTCCAAAAAAAGTATTGATGCTTAAGCATCTCACATGTTTAAATATGACATTTGCAACCATAACATTAGACTTCATCAGTGGGAATGTAAGATCTTACATTGTTCATAGTAGATTAAGCCTAGTTTTTTTTATTATAATGTAAAAACAAAAGAAATTTTATATATAGATGAATAATCTCAGGTTTAACTTTGCATTATTTAGGATTAGAATTTACTATATGATTAGATTTGATTTTAAATCATTTAAACTTATCTATGTAATCCAACCATTAAAAAAGTGGACGAGGCGTCTGCTTTGAGTCACGCCTCAAGTCGAGGCAGAAGTCATGCGTATCGGGGCTTATGCCTCAAACCATCCAGCGAAGCCTACGATTTTTTCACACGAGGCATACGCATCAGAGCATAACGCCTCGAGGCCGTACGAAGCACCGCCTCGAAATTTTTTCTTCGGTATATATGTAAATACGACGCAGTCGATTCGTGTTCGCGTATTCGCGTATAGGATTAGGGCTTCCTGTGAGAATTGAAAGGCAAACTGGAGGCGAAGCCATGAGGGAAAGAGACGAAGCCGTGAGAGAAGGAGACGAAGCCGTGAGTGCAAGAGACAAAGTCGGAAGGAGATGATGCAGGAAACAAAGCCGAAAGCAATAACGGTTTTGAAAGAAGGAAACGAAGCCGAAGTTGTGAGTGCAAGAAACGTTCAGGCCTTAGTTAGGTCGGAAGAGTAGGTGAGTGGTATTGTGGGCCTTGACTTTGACGTGCAGTAACGAAAGCTTGAATAACTCATGATTCGGCTTTCTTTCATTCGTCCGCTCAGTACATGCTCAGTACTGCTAGGTATCGCTAGGTATCGCTAGGTACATGCTCGATACCGCTAGGTATTGCTAGGTACATGCTCGGTACCACTCAGTACATGCTCAGTACCGCCAGGGGACAACGCTCTCTTGGACCCCTAGCAGACCGGTATATTGTTATATTCATGTTGTCTTATTATTGGTAGTACAAATAATTGTTAAAATCTGTCCTATTGTTGATTTTGGGTTGTGATTTCTTTGCCTGTGAATAAATAAAAATCTTGTATATATCAGTAATTTGATGTTGATTATTTTTTTCTATAAATTATTAACATGACTAGTGGCACAAGAAGGATAGATCATACATGAAAATATGGAACTAAAGTTGAAGTGTCGCGCGAAGGTGCAAAGAAGGGATATGTTTACATGAAATGTAATTTCTGTGAGAAACGCATAACTGGTGGCGTCAAGAGGTTAAAGGATCATCTAGCCTGCACTCATGTCAATGTGGGACCATGTGCAAAAGTACATGATGAGGTGAAAAAATGAATGTACATATTATTTAAAGAAGTTTGCCACCACAAAGGATGTCACACAAAGAAATATGGAAGAGATGATAGGAAACTCTTCTTATTATGGATCACAACATAAATGTTCCAGTAGTGAAAGCCATCTAGTTTCTTCTAACCGAGGCACTCGGGATCCTATGGATAGATTTATGATAAATATTGATGAAGATAATAACATAAACACTCAGGATCTTCAGGCTCCTACTGCTACAAAAGAACTCAAGGACAGAGTTTGTTTGGATATCGTCAGATTCATCAATGAAAATGGGATTCCATTTAATGTTGTTAGGAGTCCGTCATGGATTAATATGTTACGATCTGTTAGAAGCTATGAAAGAGGACTACAACTTCCAAGTATGTATGAACTGAAGACTTGGATGCTGAATGAGGATGTCAAGACAACTTCAAAAATGGTGGATGATGCTAAGAAGATTTGAATTAGACAAGAGTCACAATAATGTTAGATGGTTGGTCAGATATTCGACATAGAAGTATTATTAATTTCTTGATCAACAATCCATATGGAACAGTTTTTCTAAAATCAGTGGATGCTTCAAAGTTTTGTAAAGGATGCACAATTATTGTTTGAAATATTTGATAAAGTTGTTGAGGAAGTGGGTGATGTTTTAATAGTTTAAGTTGTTATTGACAACGCAAGTGCATATAAAGCTGCAGGGAGAATGTTAATGGAGAAGAGACCTCATCTTTACTGGACTCCTTGTAATGCACATTGCATTGATTTAATGCTTGAGAGGTTGGGACAATTGCCTCAGCATAAATCAGCTCTAGTGAAGGTCAAATTCGCAAGTAAGTTCATATACAATCATTCTTGGGTACTCAATTTAATGAGAAAATTCACTGACAAGAAAATTATTAGACCTGCTGTTACGAGATTTGTTATTGCATATTTAACATTGCAGAGATTCAAAAAGTTAAGGCAACCATTGGAATCTATGTTTGCTTCTGAAGAATGGGATAAAAGTTCATGGGTAAAAAAACAAGAAGGAAAACAAGTAAAAAAATTATTATGAAAAATGATTCATTTTGACGCATTACAAATTATGCTTTGAAGACAACATCACCATTAGTTAAGGTGCATAGAAAAGTTGATGGTAAGAGGGCCCCGGCTATAAGATTTATTTATGAATGATGACTAGGACAAAAGAAGACATTGCAAAAGATTTGGGAGGTCAAGAAAGTATCTACAAAAAAATATGGGATATTATAGATGAAAAGTGGGATCGTTAATTATACCAACACTTACATGCTACTACATACTATTTAAACCCTCAATTTCATTATGATAAAGATTTTCATGTTGATCAAGATTTTCATGTTGATAAAGAGGTAAAAATTAGTTTGTATGCATGTATGGACAAACTTATTTCTGAAGAAGACTACGTCAAAATAAATGATCAACTTGAGGAATTTTATTTGAAGAAATGGAATTATTGGATTTAGAGCAGCACAAGCATGCTACAAAACATGATCTCCTGGTATATTTATAATTTTAATTGTAATATTTATGTTCAAATCTTCCACTTCAATCAATATTCATAAAATACTATTCATTTTTATGTAGAATGTTGATTGAGTCAGTTTGGAGATGATGTTCCTGAATTAAAAGCTGTTGCAGTTAAAGTTCCTAGTCTAACATGTTCGGCTTCTACATGCGAGCATAATTGGAGCATCTTCAATCAAATTCATACTATGATAAGAAATTATTTGCCGACAGGTCGAATGAATAAATTAGTTTATGTCATGTTTAACAAAAAATTAAAAGATAAACATCTCAAATTACAGAAGCAAGGAAGCATTGATAATAAAATTGACCATTTACTTGTTAATGATTTACAATCTGATGATGAATGAGTTACTCCTAAGAATGTTGATGCTTCTGAAGTTGAATCAAAAGGAGAAACCCATATCAATGAAGACAATGAAGCAACTACTCATGTATATAAAATAAAGAAATAAAGTGAGATTGGAGCATTAAAAAAATTCAAATGTATTCTTAAATATAATGAATTATTTTTTATGTTATTATTGCTTCATTCTAGAGCTAATGAAATATTAACTGGTATATGGGATAAAGAAAAAAAATATTATAGATAAAAAAGAGTTTGAGGATGGCTTTGACATTAATTATGAAGATTCTTCTGAAGACAATCAAAGTGATGATGAGCCTGCATTGGGTCTTGATCCTAAAGGAATGTTTTATTTTTAATTGAGTTTATTTTAAATCTTCTTTTCTAGTAATATACTAATATTATCTTAGAACAAATCATCAAATTCATAATTGACATAATATTTTATTATTTTTTATCATTATTCATAATTTTAAATTACTTTTTTTATCATTTTTTAGGCTTACGCCTCGCTTAGCCAAAACGCCTCGATTTCTGATTTCACCTTTTAAAATATTGATGTAATATATTACAATTATAAAAAGTGGCATGAAACTTCATCCATAGATAATCTTAGCCCTTGAAATCTAATACCTCATCTCAATCGTTCATCATATCAGCCTCTTCTACTGACATTGGATCGTAGAGTTATGACAAGTTCACAAGACAATTTGTTTCCACTTTCTAAGCAATACTATTTATTTCCACTTTCTAGAGTTTCAACCCTTTGACAAGAGAGATAGCATTCACTCTTTGTCCTTATCATTAATCTCTCCTCAAAAGTATCTTGATGAGTCTTACTAATATGATCTCGCTCTCGCCATCAAGAAATTTCCTTTTGATTTTGACTTGAACATTTCTATGTTTTTATGAACTTATTCAGGCCAATGTATGCATGTGTCATTGCAAACGAACATGCAAAAAAGTAGAGTACTACTATATATGTGCTATTTGCGAATGTTCGCTTCCTTCAAATTGATAGTCATGTGCATTTTAACTTGCATTTTCATCGTCATGTTGCTAGAAGGTTTGGCTTGTCATGTTATCCATACAAAGGAAAACAAATCAATTTGTCTCATGTGTTTGGATGATCCCCCTTTGAAACCTATGATTCCTTTTGATGTGAATCAACTAGGAGTTACTCGAGAAATTAAAAGGAACAATTGATTAAAACTTGCTAATACAAAATTATTGTTTGCAAATAAAGAAGACTTATGAATTCAACGTAATCAACTTGCTTAGGTAGAGACGCGTTCTTGAGATTAACCAAACAATCTAATCAAAATCCAAAGACAATAGTAAATGTTACATGCACATAACATAATCCACCACTTAATAACGAGAGGTTCACCTTGAGTCCTTTCTCACTCATTCACTCTTAGACTTTAGCGAAGAGAGATGAATCATACAAGGAAGGAGATTACCACTAGAAAGATTGTGCCAAAGACCTTCGTTGATGGAGAGGTAACCGGCGGTGGAGGAAGAGGGGCTTTGTCCGCTGAGAAGCCAAGGCGCCCTGGGTTGTTGAATCTCAATCGTCTCGGCAAGGCAGTAAAAGATGCGGTTGACATAGCTTTCCACCGAGTCGTCGTACTCCCAATCCGACTCATAGAAAGGAGAACGAAGAATGTCAATCTCTCCTTGGGCGTTGCAGGTAAAAAAGTGGTCGACCTCAGTATCGTCCATACATGCTTGCCTTGAAGGGTGGGAGTAGACAAATAGAGAAGAGATGAGGAGAAGGCAGCGGTTGGAGGAGGCTGGCGGCTTCGGTAGAGAGGGAAAGGGGTGGGATGGCTTGGTGATAAGTGGGGCAACTAGGGTTTGGATTAAGGAGAGGTTGGAATTTTGATAATCTGAATTTAATTTCAAGTTAAGTGATATTGGAGGGAAACATTTTGAAATTAAATTCAAATTCAAATAGGGTTTGGGCTTCAATAGGAAAAACTAGGGAAGAAGCCCAATAATGGCCCGGCGCCATAGGGGGAGGAGGGGAAGGATTGATGGGGATTTAAAAGCTTCCAAATTAAGTTATCTCATTAAGGACTAGGAAGCTTAAATCAAATCCAATATAAAAATAAATTGGACGAGGTTTAAAACTTTCCAAATATGATTTTGTCAAATTAGGAAAGAATTTGAAATTCAAAATTTGAATTTCAAATTGAGGGGTTATCTTCCTAAATCAATGGGGGCTATTTTGGTAAGTGATAATGATGACATTTATCATCATTAAAGATGGGATGGCCAAGGGGGAGCTGGTGGCAAGGTGGTGAGGCTTGAGGGGGTAGAGTTGTGAGGGGGATTTGGGTGGGGAAAAATGGTCAACGGTGGAGGGGCTAGGAGGAGCCGACGGGTTGGGTGGGGAGAAAAAAAAGAAAACAACAACAACAACATCAAGCCTTTATCCCACTACGTGGGGTCGGCTATATGAATCCTTTTTCTCCATTGTGTCCTATTAAAAGTCAAATTCTCATTTAAATCTAATAAAGAAAGGTCATTCCTAATATTTTCTAACCAAGTCTTTTTAGGTCTACCCCTACCTTTCTTAACATAAGTCAAATCTAATACCTCTACTCTCCTAACCGGGTCATCGGAAGGCCGCCGTTTTATGTGACCAAATCATCTAAGGCGACTCTCTCTAATCTTATCTTCTACTGGAGCTACTCCAACCTTTTCACGTATATGCTCATTTCGTATCCTATCTCTAAGGGTAAAGCCACTCATCCACCTGAGCATCCTCATCTCTGCCACACTTAACTTAGTATTATGCTTCTCTTTTAATGGCCAACATTCGGCACCATAAAGCATTGCAGGCCTCACTACCATCTTATAGAATTTTCCCTTAAGTTTGAGGGGTACACTTCTATCACATAACAAGCCCGATGCATTCCTCCATTTCAACCATCCAACTTGAATTTTGTTGATAATATCTCGATCTATTTCACCATCACTCTGGACAACAGATCCAAGATATCTAAAATGTATACTCTTATTAATGACTTGATCGCCCAAAGTCACAATCCCCTCACTAGGTCTATTACTACTAAAATTATACTCCATATATTCCATTTTAGATCTACTCAAGCGAAAACCTTTAGACTCTAAGGTTGACCTCCATAAATTGAGCCACGAGCCGCGGACCCTTCCGACTACAGGTGGGTATTGCTCCCTTCTCTCTAGTGCTCACACAAGAACAAGAAGAAAACACATGAAATTTTCATTATCCAATCATTATTCAATTACAATAGATGAGGCCTCAATATATAGGCCTAAAATAAAATAAAGGAAAAGACTCAAATGCCCATTGGGTTACAACTCAAATGAACTCAAGTAAAAGGATACAATCGGAACTAGAAAACAAATAACAAATAAATGCATCAAAAACTAAAGACTGTGAATCATAGCCGTTGATCTATGATTCTTACGCCGATAAACTTGTCGATGTCCTCATCACCCTTGTATCTTCTCAGTCTATCTTTTATCTTTTATTTTGCTGGGTTGATTTATGAATGTGCCAAAAAGTCACTGCAAGAATTGTTTTAAATACTTTGCTGATTTGGTTTTGATGACATAACAAAACTTGGCAATGAACTTAAAACTCAAGAGTTTTGTTTGGATTTTAGCATCATGGGGACTATTATTAAAGGGAGCTAGATTGTATGTGATTAACATCTTTTACTTTGCTAAACTTGAGAATGCTTTCAAGAAAACATGTTTATGGGATGAAATATATGAATGCTTATATCAATTTAAGTTATACATACCAAATTAAATTGATTAAAAGGATATTGATAAAGGTAAACCATAAACTAGGAAAGCATCTGAGGTTTGAGTTTAATAAATGATAGAAAAAGAGGAAAAAAAAAACTTTAAAACCAACTTGCAATAATTTTAGAGCTTAAAATGTGCCATTGAACTCTAAAAAAAGGAACAAACAAGAGAGTACATTAGAAATTAATGTGACGCATTCCAAAGAAAAATAATAATTGAGAATGCATGTAACAAAATTAGATTGAAACTGAATATCTATAGCTCATACTTAACTTGAAAGGAGGCTTTTTTAAATAAAATACTAATATATAGCACTTAAATGACATTTTTGTACTACTTGCTTTAAAAAGTTGTATTATTGTACCTTATTCAAAAGCATGAAATATTTTTTTTCTCAAATAAATGTTGTAAATAAATATTGTTTATCGACAATTTATGAGTTAAATAGTGAAACAACAACATCTCAAATTACAGAAGCAAGGAAGCATTGATAATAAAATTGACCATTTACTTGTTAATGATTTACAATCTGATGATGAATGAGTTACTCTCCTAAGAATGTTGATGCTTCTGAAGTTGAATCAAAAGGAGGAAACCCATATCATTGAAGACAATGAAGCAACTACTCATGTATATAAATAAAGAAATAAAGTGAGATTGGAGCATTAAAAAAATTCAAATGTATTCTTAAATATAATGAATTATTTTTTATGTTATTATTGCTTCATTCTAGAGCTAATGAAATATTAACTGGTATATGGGATAAAGAAAAAAAATATTATAGATAAAAAGAGTTTGAGGATGGCTTTGACATTAATTATGAAGATTCTTCTGAAGACAATCAAAGTGATGATGAGCCTGCATTGGGTCTTGATCCTAAAGGAATGTTTTTATTTTTAATTGAGTTTATTTTAAATCTTCTTTTCTAGTAATATACTAATATTATCTTAGAACAAATCATCAAATTCATAATTGACATAATATTTTATTATTTTTTATCATTATTCATAATTTTAAATTACTTTTTTTATCATTTTTTATGCTTACGCCTCGCTTAGCCAAAACGCCTCGATTTTTGATTTCACCTTTTAAAATATTGATGTAATCCTACCTATATTACAATTATAAAAAGTGGCATGAAACTTCATCCATAGATAATCTTAGCCCTTGAAATCTAATACCTCATCTCAATCGTTCATCATATCAGCCTCTTCTACTGACATTGGATCGTAGAGTTATGACAAGTTCACAAGACAATTTGTTTCCACTTTCTAAGCAATACTATTTATTTCCACTTTCTAGAGTTTCAACCCTTTGACAAGAGAGATAGCATTCACTCTTTGTCCTTATCATTAATCTCTCCTCAAAAGTATCTTGATGAGTCTTACTAATATGATCTCGCTCTCGCCATCAAGAAATTTCCTTTTGATTTTGACTTGAACATTTCTATGTTTTTATGAACTTATTCAGGCCAATGTATGCATGTGTCATTGCAAACGAACATGCAAAAAAGTTGAGTACTACTATATATGTGCTATTTGCGAATGTTCGCTTCCTTCAAATGATAGTCATGTGCATTTTAACTTGCATTTTCATCGTCATGTTGCTAGAAGGTTTGGCTTGTCATGTTATCCATACAAAGGAAAACAAATCAATTTTGTCTCATGTGTTTGGATGATCCCCCTTTGAAACCTATGATTCCTTTTGATGTGAATCAACTAGGAGTTACTCGAGAAATTAAAAGGAACAATTGATTAAAACTTGCTAATACAAAATTATTGTTTGCAAATAAAGAAGACTTATGAATTCAACGTAATCAACTTGCTTAGGTAGAGACGCGTTCTTGAGATTAACCAAACAATCTAATCAAAATCCAAAGACAATAGTAAATGTTACATGCACATAACATAATCCACCACTTAATAACGAGAGGTTCACCTTGAGTCCTTTCTCACTCATTCACTCTTAGACTTTAGCGAAGAGAGATGAATCATACAAGGAAGGAGATTACCACTAGAAAGATTGTGCCAAAGACCTTCGTTGATGGAGAGGTAACCGGCGGTGGAGGAAGAGGGGCTTTGTCCGCTGAGAAGCCAAGGCGCCCTGGGTTGTTGAATCTCAATCGTCTCGGCGAGGCAGTAAAAGATGCGGTTGACATAGCTTTCCACCGAGTCGTCGTACTCCCAATCCGACTCATAGAAAGGAGAACGAAGAATGTCAATCTCTCCTTGGGCGTTGCAGGTAAAAAAGTGGTCGACCTCAGTATCGTCCATACATGCTTGCCTTGAAGGGTGGGAGTAGACAAATAGAGAAGAGATGAGGAGAAGGCAGCGGTTGGAGGGGGCTGGCGGCTTCGGTAGAGAGGGAAAGGGTGGGATGGCTTGGTGATAAGTGGGGCAACTAGGGTTTGGATTAAGGAGAGGTTGGAATTTTGATAATCTGAATTTAATTTCAGGTTAAGTGATATTGGAGGGTTAACATTTTGAAATTAAATTCAAATTCAAATAGGGTTTGGGCTTCAATAGGAAAAACTAGGGAAGAAGCCCAATAATGGCCCGGTGCCATAGGGGGAGGAGGGGAAGGATTGATGGGGATTTAAAAGCTTCCAAATTGAGTTATCTCATTAAGGACTAGGAAGCTTAAATCAAATCCAATATAAAAATAAATTGGACGAGGTTTAAAACTTTCCAAATATGATTTTGTCAAATTAGGAAAGAATTTGAAATTCAAAATTTGAATTTCAAATTGAGGGGTTATCTTCCTAAATCAATGGGGGCTATTTTGGTAAGTGATAATGATGACATTTATCATCATTAAAGATGGGATGGCCAAGGGGGAGCTGGTAGCAAGGTGGTGAGGCTTGAGGGGGTAGAGTTGTGAGGGGGATTTGGGTGGGGAAAAATGGTCAACGGTGGGGGGCTAGGAGGAGCCGACGGGTTGGGTGGGGAGAAAAAAAAGAAAACAACAACAACAACATCAAGCCTTTATCCATTACCTACGTGGGGTCGGCTATATGAATCCTTTTTCTCCATTGTGTCCTATTAAAAGTCAAATTCTCATTTAAATCTAATAAAGAAAGGTCATTCCTAATATTTTCTAACCAAGTCTTTTTAGGTCTACCCCTACCTTTCTTAACATAAGTCAAATCTAATACCTCTACTCTCCTAACCGGGTCATCGGAAGGCCGCCGTTTTATGTGACCAAATCATCTAAGGCGACTCTCTCTAATCTATCTTCTACTGGAGCTACTCCAACCTTTTCACGTATATGCTCATTTCGTATCCTATCTCTAAGGGTAAAGCCACTCATCCACCTGAGCATCCTCATCTCTGCCACACTTAACTCTTTTAATGGCCAACATTCGGCACCATAAAGCATTGCAGGCCTCACTACCATCTTATAGAATTTTCCCTTAAGTTTGAGGGGTACACTTCTATCACATAACAAGCCCGATGCATTCCTCCATTTCAACCATCCAACTTGAATTTTGTTGATAATATCTCTATCTATTTCACCATCACTCTGGACAACAGATCCAAGATATCTAAAATGTATACTCTTATTAATGACTTGATCGCCCAAAGTCACAATCCCCTCACTAGGTCTATTACTACTAAAAATTATACTCATATATTCCATTTTAGATCTACTCAAGCGAAAACCTTTAGATTCTAAGGTTGACCTCCATAAATTGAGCCACGAGCCGCGGACCCTTCCGACTACAGGTGGGTATTGCTCCCTTCTCTCTAGTGCTCACACAAGAACAAGAAGAAAACACATGAAATTTTCATTATCCAATCATTATTCAATTACAATAGATGAGGCCTCAATATATAGGCCTAAAATAAAATAAAGGAAAAGACTCAAATGCCCATTGGGTTACAACTCAAATGAACTCAAGTAAAAGGATACAATCGGAACTAGAAAATAAATAACAAATAAATGCATCAAAAACTAAAGACTGTGAATCATAGCCGTTGATCTATGATTCTTACGCCGATAAACTTGTCGATGTCCTCATCACCCTTGTATCTTCTCAGTCTATCTTTTATCTTTTATTTTGCTGGGTTGATTTATGAATGTGCCAAAAAGTCACTGCAAGAATTGTTTTAAATACTTTGCTGATTTGGTTTTGATGACATAACAAAACTTGGCAATGAACTTAAAACTCAAGAGTTTTGTTTGGATTTTAGCATCATGGGGACTATTATTAAAGGGAGCTAGATTGTATGTGATTAACATCTTTTACTTTGCTAAACTTGAGAATGCTTTCAAGAAAACATGTTTATGGGATGAAATATATGAATGCTTATATCAATTTAAGTTATACATACCAAATTAAATTGATTAAAAGGATATTAATAAAGGTAAACCATAAACTAGGAAAGCATCTGAGGTTTGAGTTTAATAAATGATAGAAAAAGAGGAAAAAAAAAACTTTAAAACCAACTTGCAATAATTTTAGAGCTTAAAATGTGCCATTGAACTCTAAAAAAAGGAACAAACAAGAGAGTACATTAGAAATTAATGTGACGCATTCCAAAGAAAAATAATAATTGAGAATGCATGTAACAAAATTAGATTGAAACTGAATATCTATAGCTCATACTTAACTTGAAAGGAGGCTTTTTTAAATAAAATACTAATATATAGCACTTAAATGACATTTTTGTACTACTTGCTTTAAAAAGTTGTATTATTGTACCTTATTCAAAAGCATGAAATATTTTTTTTCTCAAATAAATGTTGTAAATAAATATTGTTTATCGACAATTTATGAGTTAAATAGTGAACTTCCAAACTAAATTTTTAGCTCAAAATATGTGCATGTTTGAATGGTGTTTAATGTTTCAACACCTAAAATTTCTAACACATGGACACGACAAGGCAAGAAATACAATTACCCTTGAAAATTATGAAGCACTGATATGGGTTAGATATGGTGTGCATAACAAACATAGAGTTAGATATATATAATCGTACTCACTATTATTATAATAAGTGGCTTGAAATTTATTTACATATAAACTTAGCCACTGAAAATAAATGTCTCATCGCAGTCATTCATCATATTTTATTGATCAACTCTGAAAGCGGTCTATCCTACCAACAAGTTTGATTACACAGGACCTAGAGTCATGACAAGCATAGGGAGTTAACATCAAAATTATATGGATCTCCAATGTATGAAGTTCTTGGTTCTTAGGGGTTTTATTTTATTTTGCCTCCTCTCTCTCTCTCTCTCTCTATTTCTCATTCTCCCCTCATCTCTATATGCAATTATCAATCTTATGCAATAAACAAGTAAACATGCATTCTTAGCAATTTTCACATTATTCTTTCATATCATCCCAAATATCATATCTCATTTCTAAATAGTTGTCTTCCTCATTGGATTAACATTGATTCTTTTCCATGTCTTCTTTATGTTTTGAGCTTCTCAAAATCAATATAATGCATTAATTCTTTGTTTTATGCATTTTACACTAACTTAATTGTTCACTGTATAATTTTAATATGATGAAACTTTATGCCTCTACATCAACATTTTTTATTTTTGCGCTTCTCAAAATTTAGTTCAACATGTTAATGCTTTGTTGTATAACATTTATTGATGGTTAACAGATCACATTACACATTAGAATTTCATAGATTAAATTATATCAAACTAATCATTTCTTAAAATTTAATTGTTTCATAATATTCTACATGAAACAAAGAGATATATGTATAAGTTAGCCAAACAAAGAGATAGGAATAGTAAGGATTTAGTTCAAGTGAAGTGTATTAAAGATGAAGATCAAAAAATACTTTTCTTAGAAGATGATATTCAACAAAGATGGATGAGATATTTTGCTAAACTTTTTAATGAAGATTGTGAATATAAGATTGACTATAATGATCTTAGCACCCTAAATGAAAATAAAGATTTCTGTTTTTATCGGCGTATTAGTAAAACTGAAGTTAGAGAGGCTTTAAAGAAAATGAAGGGTGGAAAAGCTGTTGGACCTGATGATATTCCAATAGAAGTGTGAAAATGCTTAGGAGATGAAGGAATTTCATGGCTTACTAAACTTTTAATACTATTTTGAAGACTAAAAAGATGTCAGATGAGTGGAGAATGAGTGTGTTAATTCCTATTTTTAAGAATAAAGGTGATGCACAAGATCGTGCGAATTATAGAGGTATTAAGTTAATGTGTCATACTTTAAAACTTTGGGAGCGAGTTATGGAGCATAGGTTGCGGCGTGATACTAATGTTTCTCATAATCAATTTGGATTCATGCCGGGTAGGTCGACTATGGAAGCCATTCATTTATTAAGAGGTTTGATGGAGAAATATAGAGAAAATAAGGAGGATCTACATATGATATTTATTGATTTAGAAAAAGCATATGATAAAGTTCCAAGAGAAGTGCTATGGAGAGTTCTTGAAAAGAAAGGAGTCAATAATGCTTATATTCAAATCATTAAAGATATGTATGCAGGAGCTATTACTTGTGTTCAAACACAAGGTGGTTTGACCAAGTATTTCCCTATTTCGGTTGGGTTACATCAAGGATCAGCCTTAAGCCCATATCTTTTTGCTTTAGTCATGGATGTTCTCACTAGACATTTGCAAGAGGATGTACCTTGGTGTATGCTTTTTGCTGATGATATTCTTCTTGTTGATAAGACTAAAAAGGGAGTTGAAGGTAAACTTGAATTATGGAGGTCAACCTTAGAGTCTAAAGGTTTTCGCTTGAGTAGATCTAAAACGGAATATATGGAGTGTAATTTTGGTAGTAATAGACCTAGTGAGGGGATTGTGACTTTGGGCGATCAAGTCATTAATAAGAGTACACGTTTTAGATATCTTGGATCTATTGTTCAGAGTGATGGTGAAATAGATGGGGATATTATCAGCAGAATTCAAGTTGGATGGTTGAAGTGGAGGAATGCATCGGGCTTGTTATGTGATAGAAATGTACCCCTCAAACTTAAGGGAAAGTTCTATAAGATGGTAGTGAGGCCTGCAATGCTTTATGGTGCCGAATGTTGGCCATTAAAAGAGAAGCATAATACTAAGTTAAGTGTGGCAGAGATGAGGATGCTCAGGTGGATGAGTGGCTTTACCCTTAGAGATAGGATACGAAATGAGCATATACGTGAAAAGGTTGGAGTAGCTCCAGTCGAAGATAAGATTAGAGAGAGTCGCCTTAGATGGTTTGGTCACATAAAATGGCGGCCTTCCGATGACCCGGTTAGGAGAGTAGAGGTATTAGATTTGACTTATGTTAAGAAAGGTAGGGGTAGACCTAAAAAGACTTGGTTAGAAAATATTAAGAATGACCTTTCTTTATTAGATTTAAACGAGAATTTGACTTTTAATAGGACACAATGGAGAAAAAGGATTCATGTAGCCGACCCCACGTAGTGGGATAAAGGCTTGATGTTGTTGTTGTTGTTGTATAATATTCTACATGATATGAATAAACATTATACTTTAAAGTTTAAACAGTTTCAAAACAATGCTTTCTTCTTTTTTGGTCTTCTTTTGTCATCTTCAAATTTTGAATACAAATCTCAAAGAAAGTAAAAAAAATATTATGAAATGTGCATCACTAGGCGATCTTATAGATAAAAGAAATTGATCGAAGAGGATAGACATTCCAATGTATTAGATTTTCACTATTTTATTCTTTGCACTAATCATCATTACTTTTTTAAAAATTAGGTAAAATCTAGTACATAGAGCAAATATCTATAATAATAAATAGTACCAATAAATTTGAAATAGAAAATTATGTGTATTTTAGTTATAATTATTAGACTATAAGCAGAAATACAAATTAACAACAAAAAACATTAAACATAAACACTTTGAATTAATAAAATATAAATTGAATAAGAATACAATCGACAAAGGGATGCTTATGTAAGTGTTAATCAAAGAAGTAATATAAATCTGGCTTACACTATTTCAGCTAAATAACACAAGAAAGTTCAATGCTTCAAATGGTATTCATATTTTTATCTGACTTTAGAGATGAAACCAACATGAAAGAAATTCATTAGTAAATAAACAATACAAAAATTAGTTGGGAAATTAGACTTTAATGATAATTTATTTATAAGGATTCAATAGATATATTTTCTATTTTAAATTTATTGCTATCTACAGAGAGTGGTGTATTCATGGTTCATACAAAGAGTCAAGGGAGATTTTCTATTTTATAACTTGAACCTAATATATTCTCTATTTTAAGTTAAAAATTTTCATTTAAATTACCCGGTTTACTAATTTTAAGTGATAAGTTTTCATTTAAGGAGATAGGTTCAGTAAGAGAATTCCGCCCTGTTTTGGTTTCTTTGGTATGTCTGGCTATTGGACTTGAGTTTTCTTCCCTCGCTTGGGAGTGAGTAAGGTTGGCGGTTGGATCTGAAGCATGAGCTTCTTCCGGAGGCTCGCGATGAGCACCAGAATTGGTTGGTCCTTCGGGCATGCTAATCTTTCAAAGCTAAGCCATTTAAGGGTTCAATATATATATATATATATATATATATATATATATATTCTCATCTACAAAACAAGATAAAAGTAATGAAACAAAAAAATGAAATCTAATTTTATATTTATAAATAAATATAAATTAAATAACATTTTGATTAAAAAATTATAAATTAATTGATTTGATTGAATCAACTTTAGAATTTCATCGTAATTTGATAAAAAAATTTAGAGCGTACAACAACAACAGCAATAACATCAAGCCTTTGTCCCACTACGTGGGGTCGGACACATGAATCCTTTTTCGCCATTGTGTCCGATTAAAAGTCAAATTCTCATTTAAATCTAATAAAGAAAGATCATTTCTAATATTTTCTAACCAAGTCTTTTTAAGTCTACCTCTAACATTCTTAACATAAGTCAAATCTAATACCTCAACTTTAGAGCGTACAATTGAATTAAAAAAATGAATATAATTCTAGCATATATAATTATTTTACAATAATTTCTAATTTTGTTTGGGCTTAAAATATATCAAGTAAAACTTGAGCGTGATCTATTATTTTGCATATATAAAATAAATAATCCTACGGACTCTCTAACACAATTAATTTGTTCTAAAACATCTTTTGAGTTTTCCTTATCATCTCCTAAATTCCTTCATCATTAAATCAATGAATTGATTGTTTTGAGATCAAAAATCCATTCAATCACCTCTTTTGGAATCACTTAGTAGAAATAATTAGAACTTCAAATATATATTTGTTATTATCAAAATAAGCTTATACCCAGAATGGTCTCGTTGGGTCAAATGTTTCATATCATTGTGTTTTTTAGTTGATTCCTTAATGATAAGAATAGGCTTTGGAACACCATATAAATAATTGTGATGCTGAAGTTGAATATAGTTTACTATCATCATTGAAGACTTAATAATTAATGTTAGCTAATCAAGTTGAATGGAGGGAAGACAAAATGTTCACAAATAGATCTGGAAGTTGATTACGCTTCACCCATATTAAAAGCAGTCCTTTAGAATGTGACTTGCTAAAATTAATCCAATGTTAGTGTGTACCCTTCTCATCCATCTAAATTCTAGCCAATATGAGAAAAAAAAAAAATCTCATCCACTCATTTAGTTTGTTTTGCTGATTAACAAAATAAAAAATGCACGAAAGTGTCTCTTTGATCAACTAAATTGTTAAATAACTAGTTGAACATATCTACTAGCTATTTGACTGTCATTTGAAGAATATCCCATAAATTAGCGCCTCATAAATTTGTAAGCAGGCAAAGCATTTATTCTATGTAGCTAATAAAGTATAATATCTCACTAATTATCTTACAAAATAATTAGCAATATTTCATAGCTAGTTACCTATAATTACCACTTGATCGACTGAATAAGTATTATAGCAAACTGAAGTTGCCAGTAAATCAAATACTTTACACGGTTAACTTAACTCAACTCAAATGACTACTCCTACTGATAATCCAGATTAGCATGTCAAACAAGAACTCAACTAGATATAAACTCTGTTACATACCAAACAGAAATCAATCTAATACTCAACTTAACGCCACCTGATTAAATAATCCTTTTGGATAAATAGTTCTACTCATACCAACACGCAGCCCTTCAAATCCCACTCATTGGCACAAAAAAAAAATCCATAGAAGACCTCAAGGAAAGCAAACAGATTTATAAAGTTAGAATAAGAGATGGGAAAAGGAAAGGCCAGGAGGGTACCCGTTCAATAAACGGCTGACGGACTTGGAGAACTCTCGCGGAATCTGAATGGCAACAAGATTGAGTTTTACATCGAACTTGCTCTCATCCAAAATCGCGCGCTCCGCCATTATCTCCACGAAATGGAAAGCGGCACAAGTTCTATGAAACTCCTTCCTTCTTCTTGCCGGGCAGTCAGCCGCTTCTCGGAATGGCCGAAAGAGACGAATGCCCAATTGCCCTAGTAGAGTTTCGGTTTTCGTGGGCCGATTTTGGCGATCGGGTTCAGAACGGGCTGGGCCGAGTATTTCGCTTCAAATATTCAGGAATGAATATTAATAAAATATTCAGCAAATATTTACAAAATACTGATTATTATTTACAACTAAATATTTGTTTAATATTTATTGAGTATTTACAAATACACAATAAATTCAGACAGTTATCCCCGTTTGGACTCCAAATGTAATAATTTCTTCTGCGCGAGAGCCGTTGGCTATGCACAGGGCTTAATATTTTTTTTATTTAGACCAATTAAGACAAACTCATACATGCATCATATATATAAGATTTGAACTCAATACCTCTTAATTAATAGTCAACGCTTCCAACTAACAGATCAAGAAGAATTGCATAGATAGGAGCTTAGTAGTTACGCCTCTAATTAAAGATTAAAAGCGCTAATTATTTGCATATATTTCTAAAAAATTAGCTTTATATATAATTCATAATATATGTCCTTAGTCAAATATTTTTATTATTTTATAAAATATATAAGAAAGTAAATAACCTTCTTAGAGGGTCGCTTTGAACTTAATTCCACATATAATGGTTGAACTCTATGAACAAAATAGATGTTCGATCATTATTCTAATAAGCATAAATCACTAAATATGGTATTTTAAGGTTGCTTGTTTTCAAACATAGGTTTCTCTTACAACATCTTTTCTATTATAAATATGGATTGATGACTACATTCAAATATCTCTACCAAAAAATACGAACACTGAACACTAACATATATACGTTTGAAAGAGCTTCCTATAAAGCTTTATGAAAAGTAGAGTATCACCTAAAGATGAAGAAAGATGTTGACATTAATAGATGTTTAAGCACATATCTCCTTATATTATCATCTCAAGAATAATTTCGTTCATTCAAAAGCAACCTTCAGGCATATTTTCCAAATAAAACAAAAATTAGGGATATATGACTACTTATTTGTAATATGAGACATATAAAGTCAACATATTTTATTTTTTAAGATAACTGTGTTTTATAAATTTAGAGTGAGTTTCTTTATTTATCTATTAAAATTTCATTTATTATTCACTTGGTTGTAAAATGAATGTTTTTTTCTAGAGCTTAGTACAAAGATAAATACACAATGGGGAGAGGAAGGTCAATAGATAGAACTTTAGGGTATAGGGTTTAGGGCATGCTAGGGAGAGAGATGAAACTCCCAACTTTGAAAATACTCAATTTTAAGACTTCATGCCATTTTCTTAGGGAAAATATTATATATATATATATATATATATATATATATATATATATAAAATAGAAAAACAAAATAAAATGCAAGAGGTGGGTTTTGGTTTGTAGGAGAAGTGATTTGAAGTCAAAGTCATACATTGAGGTGTGATTGAAACTGGGGAGTTAGAGGAGGTGGTGTCAAAGTAGAGGAGGGGAAGGCTAAGGAGAAGTTGGAGCAATGATAAAGATGAAGTAGCTGTGGTGGAGTGTGATGAGAAGGTGAAGCAGGTTAGGAGAGAGTCGTCGAAGGTTTTCGATGACATGAGGGGATCATGGGATGTTATCAGCATGAAAATGGATAAGGTCAACACTCTAATTTTTGAGATACCAAGAGAGGCACAGAAGCACATAATTTGAAAAATAATTAATTTGATCGGTTTTAGAATATAAGAAAAATATGGGGTTTAGAGATCTATATACCTCGAAGTTTTACTTTACATTATACTTGCTTAAAACCCAACATCAAAATAAGTCAAATGAAGGCAAAATAAATATAATATGACTTTAACACTTTGAACCATACATCCCTTTTATAGAATTCTTTCTAAAAATTCCACCCTTATTCAGACCTCTTATCCTTTCCTGAAACCAACAACACAATATAATGTGGTGCACTTAGTTGGATAAGTCACATGAAATCTGCCTCAATATTCAATGCATATAAAGGAAGAATAATATATATTTAGGTCATACCAAAGATCAAATTGTGGTAGATTATCCCCAACAAATCATTTATAAATAACAATTATAAGTTAGTAAGTTTAACTTAGTGTCATAATATTATTGTATGATTATTTGATATTACGATAATTATAAAATTAGGGTTCAAAGTTCTCAATTCAATGACTAATCTAAGGTTTTCTTAGGGTGATAACCTCACTTAAAATATACTTAAGATGGATAATTAAGACCACCTAACATTTACCTAGGGATGTAAGAGAATCTTATATAACATTACACCTAAAAGCCTAAGAGGATCTACTTAATATAGCCAAGGTATGACTTACAAAAGGCAATATAAATCCAAGGATCGAAACCGCTTAAGACCAAATATATGGTATGGAACCTAGGCTATCACTAAGAGTCTGAGACATGCCATGATAATCCATTAGATTGCATATTGTGATAAGATAAGGTAGTTAACCTAGGGATTTGAAAGCCAAGCTAAGGTAGGATCGTTAATACTCATAAGACTGGTTATAAAAGATTGAGATCAAGAGCCATTCGTGATTTAGCTAGGAGGAGAATCAACGGTAGATTTATCTAAGATGATAAAATCACCTGATATAATAAAAGGTCATATATGACTCACTAGAATGAGATATCAAAGGTTATGGAGTAGATTAAAGGTTACCTATGATTTATCTAAGTTAGCTAAGAAAAGATAGGTTTACCTAGAATAACATGATGATTTAGAATTTATCTAGAATGAAAAAATGGTCTTAAGATTTTCTTTGAGTGACTAAGACCAATTATAATTTACTTATAATAGAAAGATGACTGTTTTCTTAAGATGGTAAAAAGACATCAAAGATTTACCTAAAATAAGAAAGATGACCTAGGATTTACGTAGGACATTAAGTTTACTTAGGATTTACGTAAAGCTAGTTGAGGTCTTCTAGGATTTACTAAGGTTTTGAATCTATTGAGCTAAAATGACTTGGGGCTAACATAGAGTTAGCTCAAGTAGTATAATATTATCTAGAATACTAGTGTTACATAGTTATGAATCACTTAGGATTTACCTATAATTATGTAAGATCATTTAGAGTTTATACGAGCATCAAAGTTCATTAGAACCGACCAAGATGCACAATGTTTGATTAGGGCCACCTATATTACATTTATAATTCATTAAATTCCCATTAGACCAATTATGTTTTAATTGATTCTAATTCACATGACATTGGTCATAGATGTTAATATAAATCTAAGTCATTTTCAAAAATTTTGATAAATTTTCATTTAGAATTATTTAAATCGTTAGTAAAATTATAAACCTAAAAAGCAGAGACCAAATAAATTTAAAAATATTTTTAGTAGATTATATTTGATTTTAAAATATTTGCAGCATATTTTATCTTTTTTTATTTAAATTTTCTATGGAGAGTAATGCTTTTTTTAAGGTTAAATGATTTATTAAAACCCTTTAAATAAATTATAGTTGATTGTACAGCATGCTTACACGTGACAATAATCCATTGGATGTGGAACGGTGCAGCTTGATTAGGTTAGACCTGGAACTTCAGGAATAAAGAAACGAATATGATCAAATACGAACCGTTAATATTTAATTGAGTTAGATCAAACAACGATGGAGTTGTCATCAACCTGTTGTAAAATCTCGAAGCCATCCGTTCTCAAACAGGTAGATTTTTAAGAAGAATGACTAAATTTGGCTAATAATATCTCAAGTTTCGTTGAAGGATATGACCAAGCTTAGATCTAGGGGTTAAACCGGTGATCAATGTTTTGCCATCACTAGAGGTATAAGTGAGCCGAGCTGGTTAGCGAGCTAGGGGTGTAATTGAGCCAAGCCGGTTCACAAGCCTGCTTGAATTCAACTCGCTAATGAGCTCGCGAGTTGAGCTTATCAAGTTTCCAATTTGAGTTTGAGCTCGAGCCTGTAATCAATCTCATTTATTAAACGAGCTCGAGTTTGAGCTCAGTCCGACTTGACTCATTAGCTCGCCAAACTACTCGATTTTAAGATATATTTTTATATATTATTTTCTTAAGAAATTTTTAAGAAAAAAAAAAATCGAGCTTCATAAACGAGTCGAGTTTGAGCTTTTCAATCGAGCTGAGCTTGAGCTTAATTTTTATACACCGAGTTAAGTTCGAGCTCATTAAGCGTGCCTGAGCTCAAGTTCGAGTTCAGCTCAATAATATCACTACTCGACTCGACTCATTTAAACTCCTAGCCATCACACAAACTATGAAACCATATAATCATGCTTATGATTAAAGTAAATGATCTCATTGTTTATAATATTTTAGGCACGGGTAAGAGTTTTACTTAGTAGATCGAGTTTCATAGAAAGTCTGATTTTGAAAGATAAACATACTTTTATAGTTCAATTATATTTTTCTTATTTATTACAATCATTATAATCTGGACAATTGTGGTTTAATTATTTTGAAAGAAATATTTTGTATGTATTATCTATATGTGTATTCAATATAATTTGGGACGATTAGTTGAATATGATAAAATGATAAATTACAAGAAAATTAACTAGTAAATATGAAAAATAGGTTTAAATTCCTTTTTAGGTCTCAGGGCATTATAGAGTGATATCACAACAACGGTTGAGAGGAAATAAGTATCAGAGCTATAGGAAATGATCTGTAAAATAAAAGATATTGGGTAGTTAATGTTTATTTCTATAAGATTAATTGTTAGTCATTAAGGTTGTTATTGAATACCTTTTTGTTTTGAATAATTTGAAGTGTTGTTGTGAATGGACTCTCAAGATCCTGAAATAGTTGATGGGCAGAATTCTAGGGCTGTTACAATCTATAGTACAACAGAAGTTCTAGCCTCAGATTCAATTATGTAGTTTGCTAGGCTAGTATCACAGTCAATCGGAGAAGCCAAAGCAAAATGTAAGTTGTGAAAGGGGGATGAGATAGACCGTCATTTGCAGCTATTTTTGAGACTGAAACCTCCCCGGTTTCAAAGATCCGTAGATCCTTAGACTGTAGAGGATTGGTTGTTAAGGTTAGAGAAATTATTTGATAGTATGTAATATCTTAAAGGTAGGATGGTGCCCTTAGCAGTATTCCTTCTGGATGGAGAAGCCGAGCGCTGGTGGGTAGGTCAACAAAGTAAGAAATTTCAAGGAAGAGTAATACTAAGATTTCTTGGAAAGAGTTCATGGAGAGAGATTGGTATGTCCAATTATCTGTAAGGCAGCAGATGTAAGAGAAATTCTAACCCCACTTGTTAAAAATAGGTGCTAAAAATAGGTGTGAGAGGTAATTTGACACAGTTATATTTTGATTTTGACCCTACTTACTAGATGGAGGTGTATGAGATTATAGACAGGCATTAAAAAAAAAAAAGAAGATAAGTTATAAGCAGACATTTGCATTTTAATCATTTTGATTGTTCTGTTCATTGTGTGAGGAATTAAACAAACACTTATAGATATGCCAAAAATATGTTGAAGATGGAAAGAAAAAAAAGTATAATCTGCAGTTTATATTCCTCCCTTGCAACATGAGAATCTTGACCCTGCACTGAAACGATAAATATAAATTAAAATGAAGAAAAAATGATAGCAAGCAGAAGCTCTTATACAATCCAGAACTTTGATGCAGATTTAGAAAGGGCCATTATTTATTAGAACATACATAAATGCAGCAACTTTCATGGCTACTACGGAAAGGATCATCATTAAGCATTTAGGTTCACAAATTTGTTCGATAATCAGATTGAGTTTTCGTTTGGGACGGTTTTTTTATTGCTTCTTAAAACAACTTTTTAGTTTAAAAATTAAAATTTTTATACTAACAAGCTGTTTTAAGAAATAGTAAGAAAGACATCCCAAACGAAGCCTGAATCATCAATTATGTTCACAAAACAAATAGATGCAAATATATTTTTAGTGAACTTTGAAACAAGATTAAGAATAAGTGTTTGTGGCAGGAAAGGGTAACTCAATGGAAGATTTGCAATTTAGGGTTTAGGGTCTACTTTCTTGTCATTTAATGGTACTCAATAGCGACATAAGAACTTGAAACAGTGCATTTCTAATCATAACATGCAAACACATTGCAATGAAGGCAAACCTAAATTCTACTTTGCATCAATAATGATTTTCCTGACTATAATATCTGACAAGTGTTAAATAACATCTCATCAATGATTATTTTACATTACTCAGTAAACTCTCTCTAAGGGAACTGTAATTTCAATGGCTCAAGTAAAATGACAAAAGCAAAATAAAGTATCATATGATTACTTGCTATTTAAAAGATAATTCTCAAATGCTTAATTAGTTTTTGACCAAGCCAAACATTGCTAATATTGTGAAAAACTAAATTCTTACTCTCTAAGCAATATAAGGCAAGTTTTTTTATCAGATGCGGTGGAAGATGTAAGAAGGATAGAAGAAAGGAAGAAAAACCTTTGTAGCACTTAGCAGGTTGCAGCACCGGTGACAGCTTTGAGTTCAGCTTCCTCTGTCCAGCATCTTAGAAACCCCACACCTTTCCTCATTAGACCCCAACAACCCCTACTACATGCATTCCAGTTCCTTTTGCATAAAATAGGATATGATTGTAATTTTCTTCATGCATTTTTTCTACTGCAGAACATGAATCCACTTTCATGAGATAGAATCCATTAAACCAAAAGATTCCAAGGAACAAAAAAAAAACAATGGAGGATGATGGAACGATAGAAAAGAATTTGCCTTGGCTCTCCTTTGTTGCACTTAACATTCATAGGCACCAATGAAAAGGAGAAAATATTAGAGTAAAAAGAATGATAAGGAATTTTGTTCAAAAAAGAAATTCAAATTATCTTTGAATCCCTGCCAAACAATACAGTTTAATAGAGTAATTCTCAAGCTTGATGGATTGTATCTGAGAAATTATCTGATAATCCATCATCAAAACCAACTCTAATTTCTTCAAGATCATCATCAGAATGAACTTCAATCCGGGATGGACTCTCATGATCAGAATCAGTTTCAGTTCCTGTGACATTTTCATCATCAGAATCTGCTCCAGTTCCGGCGAGGTAATGGTCATCAGAATCAGCCTCATCCGCACTAATATTTTCATCGTTTGAACTAATTTCATCTAGAGAATCTTCTGATAAAGTTTTGCTACAATGAGGAGCATTTTCATCAGCAGCCAATCCTGAACCTATTTTTTTTTATTTTGGGGGATTCTTTCTGTCACTACCGTATACAAAATCTGCATTTCGTGTATTTGGGTCACCGTAAAGTGCAATATGTCTGTAGTAAAGCTCTAGTTCCTTCTCAGCTATTGAAATAAATCTCCTCACAGTTTCCAGTGATTGCTCATACTTCGATTTTTCAAGTGCCTGGAGCATTAGATTCATAAAATTTAAGTGATAAAAAAACGAGGAAAAATTTTAAATGATTAGAATAAGATTAAAAAAAAAAAACTAATTAAGTCAACAAAAACATACTCTTTTCTTCGATAAGGTATCAATGGGGAACATAACTTCTGGCTGCACATAGTTCTTCCCTCGATAAAATATTATCGTATCATTTCCAATAATTTCAATAGGAACTCCACCACTCAGCCTAGCTAACTCTTTAGCATATTCATGAACCTGACCTGGCTTGCAGGGTTTGCAAAGAACTTTAACCGTTTCATGTTTTTTCCAATGCAAATGCATGTTAAGAATTACTCCTCCAAATACGCCTCTCCTTCCAATTGGCACATAATTAGAACTTTTTTGTGCCATCTTCTTCATGTAGAATCTTTCCTCTCCTGTTAAGTTATCTTCATCTGGGCAAGGACCTTGAACTTGGGGAACTTCATACTTCTTAAGCTTTTCTACCAAAAACGCTTCCTTTACTTTGGCCTGAAAACTTGAAAATTAGGAACTTAGGATCACAAGAAAGTAAGCCAGAAGTCTTGTAAAAAATTATTAATCCTAAATGCCAGTATCCCATGTATAAATCTTTAGAAAACAAGACAATGCATGACATGAATTTCCTCCATGAAAACTTCAAGAAGGAAATAGAATGGTTCAATGCATTAATTTAAATATCTCCAAAAGAGAACAAAGAGACAAGTCTATGATAGGACTTAACACTGTATACTTTCATACTAAGATTCACTTACGAAGTACATTGGCATTACCTTGGAGAATAATAGACAAACATGACTTGTTTCCAACCTAATATGTTGGCCTGTCCTTACTGACATCGCAAACAATCCTTTGCAAAAAAAAAAGCGCTTAAAATGATGCTTTGAGGTTGGATGGTATCCATCTTTTATTCAGATCTTCTAGGAATTTTAGCAGATTTTGAAAGTTTTTCAATGACAAAACACAGGCAACTTCAAAATTTCATTGATGCGCTCTAGGAACATAGTACCATAGCCTAATTGAATTTGTGAAAATAGAAAACAGATTCTGCGTGTCTAAGATACCAATGAGCTGTACAACATGTCCCATAATCTAGCACAATAAGACATCCACCGCATGTAAAGGAACAAAGCAACACAATTCTGCCTTGTTTTTCTTATACTTGCTTTAAAATAAATAACTATATATTTTTTTTATTTTCCCTCCCACCCTCCCTCTTTTGTGGCGTCTCATCAAATGTGGGTTGACAAGTGCTTCTATAGATTGTTCTTATGATAGTGTTGAAATCCAGCCGTTCCTAGTACAAAGGATCCGACGGACGCAAAGATCAATCCGTGGGATACTCTCATGGATCACGCCATAATGAGGGAACGAATTTAAGAAAGATTTTATTTTCTTATTTGTGTATTAAATCTGCAATTTATTATTTCCTAATTAGGATATCTTGTATAGATCTATAAATAGGGAAGATTGTAATGAATAAAGACAAGTTTTTCCCTCTCAAATTCTCAGTTTTAACATGATATCAGAGCCACGATTTGTTGCCAATTCTTTGTAAAAGGAAGCCGGCCTTCATTGCCGCTCCTATTGCCGGATCGACGAAGAAAATAGGGCTGCCTTCATTGCTGCTGAAGAACGTTCCTTTCAGTTCCTCGTGTGTACGAAAGCAAGAGGCGAAGAAAGGACTTTTGTCCGACGCCACCAGACGCGAGAAGACTCGCAGAAGAAGCCGAACGACGGAACCAGGAACGGAGGAAGAAAAGAAGGAGAAGAGGAGAGGCGGAGCCTTGCCAATGTTACCAACCAGAAACGCCAGACGGGACGAGTGACTCGGTCGGAACTTCCGATCCGAGACAAAGGAGCCTAGTCGAACAGCCATATAAGAGTCGAAGGAGTCGAAGGAGCGTCGTACCCGATCCGACAGAAAGGGAAAGTTGACGAAGGAGCGAAGCAGCCCGCTCGATCCCCCCTTCTGACCGCACATCCCAAACGAGGTCGGCTCGATTCCTCCTTCCGATCGCACATCCCAAACGATCCAAGCTTGCGACTCGCGGAAGGAAGCCAAGCCCGCGTGCGACTTGGGGGTGAAATCGGGTCCGTGCCCTAAAGTCCAAACCGAGCCTTCTATAAGACTTCGTAGGTTCGTGTTTTGTTTCTATATTCGGAAAAAAAAAAAAGAGAAAAAAAAAATCTTTACCTTTCGACCTTTATTGTCGAACAAGAAATTTCTAGGGAGCCTTAATTGCTTTCCAATGTCGGAAATTAACTCCTCTCAAAATGTTGATCAAACTGAGGAATCGATTGTGCACCAAGGACGAGGTGATCTTCAAAGCATTCAACCTTCCTATCGTCTAAATGGGAAGAACTACCTGAAGTGGTCTCAATTTGTGAAGACCTACTTGAAGGGGAAAGGTAAAATACATCATCTCCTTGAAGGAGGACCAAAAGAAGGAGATCCCAAATTTGGGGCATGGGATGAAGCAGACTCCATGATTATGTCATGGATGTGGAATTCCATGACTCCAGAAATTAGTGACACATTTATATTCCTTTCAACGGCAAAGGACATATGGGATGCTGCCAAACAAACCTACTCCAAAGCTCGTGACACGGCCCAAATCTTTGAAGTTAAAGTCAAAGTTGGAAGCACGAAGCAGGGGAGTAAGACTGTGACGGAATATGCCACCATTCTACAAAATCTGTGGCAAGAACTTGATCACTATAGGTGCATTGAAACCAGATGTCCGGAGGATGCTGCGATCCTAAAGAACTTTATTGAAAAAGATAGAGTTTATGATTTTCTTGCAGGACTCAATGCAGAATTTGACCAAGTTAGAGTTCAGATCCTCGGCAAGGAGGAGACGCCATCATTCAACGAAACCATTTCTCTCATCCGCACAGAAGAAAGTCGACGAGGAGTAATGTTAGAACCAAAGACATTTGAAAGCTCAGCAATGGTGATGAACAAAGAATTGTCATGGAAGGAGAAGGGAAAAGATCCTTCGAAGTTCAAAGACAATGACTCACTTTGATGCAGCTATTGCAAAAAGTCAAGGCACACAAAGGAAACATGCTGGAAAATACATGGAAAACCCCCCAGCAAGGAGTGGAATCAAAAGGATGAAACAAGGAGCACATCATACGCCAACAACACTACAAGTAAGCCAGAAGCACGATCCAGCCTTGGAGAATTCAATAAAGAAGATATTGACAAATTAAAACAACTCCTAGAAATAAGGTAAGTTCACCACCTCCCTTATACCCTACAAACAACTCTATATCCTTCAACAACTTTTCATCTTCACACAAAAATTTCCTTGTTACATTAGAAGATATCCATATTCCTAAAGATGTTTATGAGGTCTTATCTGATAAAAATTGGAAAAATGCCATGAAAGATGAAATGCAGGCCCTGGAGAAGAACAAAACATGGGAGATCGTCAATCTACCGATAGGGAAAAAATCGGTCGGCTGCAAATGGGTGTTCTCAGTAAAATACAAAGCTGATGGCACACTAGAGAGATATAAGGCAAGACTAGTGGCAAAAGGGTTTACACAAACGTATGGCATTGACTACCAAGAAACGTTTGCACCAATGGCCAAGATGAATACTGTCCGAATACTACTCTCACTAGCAGCCAAGTACAATTGGCACCTGGAACAACTGGATGTGAAAAATGCATTCCTACATGGGGACTTAGAAGAAGAGATATTTATGGAAATACCACCAAGCTTTAAAGAAAAATCTAAAGGTAACAAGGTGTGCAAACTGAAAAAAGCTCTATATGGGCTCAAACAATCACCAAGGGCTTGGTTCGGAAAATTCTCTAAATTCATGCTCTTGAATGGGTATCAACAGAGTCAAGGGGATCATACACTATTCTTCAAACACTCAGACTCAGGGAGAGTCACAATATTATTAGTGTATGTTGATGATATTATTTTGACTGGAAGTAATGAAGAGGAGAAAGCCAGTTTAAGAAAAAATCTTGCTAAGGAATTTGACATCAAAGAACTCGGTAGACTAAAATATTTTCTCGGAATTGAAGTAGCTCACTCCAACAAAGAAATCTTCATTTCACAACAGAAATACATCAAAGATCTTCTAAGAGAAACAGGTAAATTTGCCTGTAAGCCAGCACCAACACCAGTAGAACCTAATCTAAACTGGGAGAAGCTAAAGAAGATCCAGATGTAGATAAAGGGGCCTACCAGAGACTTGTAGGGAAGTTGATCTACCTACCTCTCCCACACTAGACCAGACATAGCATTTGTTGTAAGCATGGTCAGTCAATTTATGCAGAATCCAAAGCAGATTCACATGCAAGCGGTAGACAGGATATTGCACTACCTTAAAGGAAGACCAGGAAAAGGAATTCTCTTTAAGAGAGATCGTGGAATGACCTTAGAAGTATACACGGATGCTGACTAAGCAGGATCACCGGTTGATAGAAGATCTACCTCTGGGTATTGCACATTTCTTGGAGGTAGCCTAGTTACATGGAGAAGCAAGAAATAGAATGTGGTGGCAAGATCTAGTGCAGAAGCAGAATATCGAGCTATGGCCTTGGGAATATGTGAGCTACTGTGGATCAAAATAATCCTAGAAGATCTGAAGGTTAAGTGGGATGAGCCCATGAAGCTACATTATGATAACAAATCAACAATCAGCATAGCCCACAATCTAGTCCAGCATGACAGGACCAAGCACATAGAAGTGGACCGATATTTCATTAAAGAAAAACTAGACAGTGGTCTAGTAAGTGTTGACCATGTATCATCAAAGGATCAACTTGCAGATTTCCTTACTAAAGGATTGGACAGTTCTGTCTTTCTCCGTATGATTGACAAGCTGGGAATGACGGATCCATATTTCCCAGCTTGAGGGGAAGTGTTGAAATCCAGTCGTTCCTAGTACAAAGGATCCGACGGACGCAAAGATCAATCCGTGGGATACTCTCATGGATCACGCCATAATGAGGGAACGAATTTAGGAAAGATTTTATTTTCTTATTTGTGTATTAAATCTGTAATTTATTATTTCCTAATTAGGATATCTTGTATAGATATATAAATAGGGAAGATTGTAATGAATAAAGACAAAGTTTTTCCCTCTCAAATTCTCAGTTTTAACAGATAGTAACCATGGCAAAGATGACATTGTGTGCTAGACCAAAATGGAGCTTTACTCACTTGGAGGCGAACTCAAGAGCACCAAAATCAAGAAGACTCAAGCGCAAAGTCAAAATATAAGTTTGTTCAAAGTCTAGTCAATGCTTAGCTTTCAAAAAGAAGTCTAAGATAATATTTACAAAGTATGCTAAAGAGTGATGGATACATAAGCAAAATTTTGCTAAAATATTTTATTTATATGCATAAACATAATCTATCTTAAGAAACACATATACTTATATGTTCAATAAAAAATTAATATGCAAAAAAATTCTAATAACAGCACATCAGACCACACGATCTAATCAAACAACATAATATATGTATTGAACCATATATTTAAATTTACATTCAATTTGATATATAGGGATCATAATGGATAACACAAATCATACATTATGATATGTATCAATATAATGTGATGATGATTGTATTGTACAATCATTAATTACTCAGTAGCCATTATCTTGCCATTGTAAATCATTCAATAAAAGATCATTTGCTATCTATAGATTGTACAATATAATGCATATCCCATTCTCTACAAAAAGAGAGAAAGAAGAACTAAGAGAGCTAAAGTGATTTTTTGCATTTTCCTGGTATCGGGACCATCAGCAATCGCCGCCATCATCCCTAGACTAGTATAAAGATCTAACCTTTGTGTTGGGTTTTTAACTTGCAAACATTTGAATTATGTAGTCCTTATAATGGAAATCAGACAATTATTTTTAATACAATCCCATCCTCTTCAACTGTGAGGAAGAAATAATTTTTGTATCTCTTATTATATAGTGGGGTTTTCAACTGGGCCAACCCTTGTGATTTTTTTCATGCCTAGATTTTTCACATAAAATTTTTTTTATCTATTACAACTTGTATCTGTGCGTGCTAAATTTTTGTCCAAAACTAAGACATAAAAAATACATTGTACCGACATAAATTTTTGAGCACGTAAACAAGTGTAATAATTATTAATAATTAGTATACTAATTGAGCATATTTTTAACAATGCTAATGGTCATATATACCAAATGGTTTCACAAAGAATATCCTAATGATGATATGATAGATTAAAAAGCTTAAATTCCACTATTTTAAAGAGGACAAATAGGAGAAATAATCCATGTGTTCATCATCAACATCAAAATCTCCTTTGGCTCTTTGTACAATGATCCTTACTAAATCTTTTAGGATTAGTATTTTATTTAATTGCTCTTATTGTGATTATTTTGCAATCAAGCTTTGTGCAAACCTTAATTATAGGTTATAGTATTAAAATACCTCCAAAGTTCAACAGAGTTGAGAGCTTTGGTTTGTATTAAGAAGAGTGTCTACATTACCTAGTGAATTGTGCTAAGAGTCGTCGATTTCTAGCCTTGAAATAGGAACATTATGACTAAGTAGAGTGTATTAGTAGTGACACTTTGAAGTAGAATCATTTAGTGGTACTATTGCTCGAAACGAGTAAGTGAGGTCTCTTTCCCTAGAAAAAAAGAGGAAGTACCAATTTTTTTCCCTACACATGAAGTGAAGGAGATTGCTTGTAGCAGCAAACTCAAATAGGAATCCTAGTACCAAGTTGTGCTAGATGTGAATATAGATCATGGGTGGTCGAACCATCTAAATATTTTGAACGCAATAAATTTGCAACTTAGATTTACCTTTTGTGCATATTTATGTATATTGTAATTTATGCTATCATACTTATGTCAAATGCAATATTTGCTCTTGTTATTTCGTATAGAGTAGAATAAAATTATTATGTATCAAATATATAAATATAAATTTATTCAATTCTATATAGCATCATTATTTGGACACGTGTTTTCATGTTTTGTAAGAAGTAATTTTATTAGTTTGCATAGTGTAATGAACTCACATAATTGTGCTTATAATCTTTTTACTCACAATAGCTTAGTCTTTTTAATCAACAACATTACAAGCTCTACTTATAGGGTTGATCAAATTGATATCAAATTTGTATAGTTGTGGGTTAAGTATCATATAGATAATATAATGCTTAGACTACGCGCATCATAACATATTGCACATTGTATTATTTCATACCTACATTTACTTACATTATCATTATATCTACTAGACAACTTGCGTGGTGTCAGGAGTGCATAAGACAACAAGTGTTTGCTTGCTAATATCAGGGAATACGATCATTCAAAGTGTAGCAAAAAAGTCATACATTCATTTCTACTAGTTCATACTCATTCTGTGCATCATATTCCCTATACATCTGCATGCATATAGTATTAGTCTTTGATTCCACACATTGATTCGATTTCTACATTACTTGCATCTAGTTTGTAGTTCGTTTATTACATCTGCATAAAATTTGGTTGATGTGGCTTTGAGTACTTTTTGTGTGCCTTCAACTTATGATCCATCTTTTTCATAAAGCAATTAAGAGCATTTTTTAGTTAAATCGTACTTGTTGCCAAACAACCCCTAACTTTTCACATTGCTTCTAATTCTGCAATAGTTTTTTTCTCTCAAAAATAATTTTAAAACCTAGGCTCTTCAATAAATAAATATTAAAATAGCTAGCAGAGATCACTTATCAGGATTTTGCACAACTAGGCATGTAGGGATGAATGACTATAAAAAAAAGGTGGTTATCAGGAAAACAGAATCGTGAAAGAGAAAAGTGGAAATAAATTTAGGAGCTTCTCTGAACAATGAATTCGCAATTTATGATCAGCAAAGATTTTATGGAAACTTGAAACTGCCGTGTCATGAATCATAGTGCCACAGACTACCCACTTTGCAGCAATACCCATCTCGGTTGCCTTTATGGTTTCAAAAAGAGTATGAATGGGTTAAATATGGAGTAAGTCCTGTATCTAGCAAAGTTGCATAACATAAATTCCGAAATATACCCCAAACCCCGAACAAAAGAATTTCCAGAAAATCAAATTATATGATAAAGATGCTGCCGTTCACAAAAAACAAATTTCTTGTAACAAAAAAAAAAAAGAGAAGTTGATAGGCAAAATCACCTTCTCAATCTTGTACTTGATCCGGGCTTCAGCATTGGAGAACTTCTGCTTCTTCTTCCGCTTTGGTCCAATACGACGCGGGTCCCTCTTGTTTGCTTCCTTCCTCTTTCTCTTCTCTCTCTTCCTCTGCATCTTCAGCCGTTTCTTACTCTTCCACTTCTCCTTCTTCAGCGGGTCCATTTCGTGGATTTCGAACTTCGGCTTTCCATCAGATAGCACGAGATTCACCGACCCGGAGCTCAAAACCCTCGCGAAAATCGAGCAATTGCATGAATCGAAGGAATTGGCGCTTTTGAGATAGGAGAGAAGAACGTTCCTAGACAGAGAGAGATTAGTGATGAAGAGGGCATCAAACGAAAGCGAAGGCAATGAAGTGACAAGACAATATATACCTTGGAGAAAAGAGCTGAGGTGAGGAAAGATTTGAACGAGCGGAAAGCAGAAGAAGAGGCGAAGGGGCTTTTCTTAGCAACTGAAACCAAAGGAAGCGCCACGCCATGTCTGCTCATTGGCGAGCCGATAAGCTCTTGAAAGGCGAAGGGGAGAAGTTTTGGGATTGGGGTTTGATTTGGTTCGAAAGGGAAAATTATTTGATGAGGTAATCGAACACATCTTACTTTCGGTATTCACAGTACTGAGTAGTATTGTGTTCTGTATTGTGAAGTACTGAGTACCGAGCAGTACCAAGTTCGGTAATGTTTGGTACTGCTCAGTACCGAGCTCAGTATCTGAGTAGAAGGTGATGTGACGCATTTTCATTGGGCTCCGAACACGTCCGGTGACCTGACCCAATAATTTCCTGTTCGAAAGAGGCAGCCGCAGAGCCGAAAATTATTTTATTATATAAGTCATTTTATTTCATGCTATTTAGAAATCAAACTCCTAAAATTTTAATATTATATTCCAATCACTCATATAAAATTTTACTATCAAATATATATCTCTCATATATTTCATTATTACCACCAATACCACCCTATAAACTTTAATATTTTATTTCATGCACCCATATTTGCTCTATAGTTGGTACACATCTAATATTAAAATTTTGGGTATTAGACATATAAATAGCATGAAATAAAATGATATATATATGTAAATCCCCTTATATTTAACGGGCACAAATTAATTGATCCTCGTTCATTATAACATGACCATTTTTTTGTCGTGTATTATATTGATTTAAATGAATTAAAAATTTTAATTTATTATAAAAAAAATTTAACTATAATGCTTAGGTTTTTTTAATATAAAAATTATAAAAATCACACTTAATATACGCAAGTATAAGTGTCGAATCAAGTAATATAGTGATAGAGGATAGTAACGATCCCATGATGAAGAATATTTACTTGCAAATACTAGTACTTTGCCTATACTTGCATCATATCAATACATATACCTTGTTATGTCTGCTTTCATATTCATATGCTACATATTATACTTAATATTAACTACATATATGACCACTATGTGTATTAAATAAAGATCTTGTATATTAAAAATATCATTAAATTATTGACGAAGATAATTTAGTCAGACATGAAGAACAAGTGAAGTAAACTCATTTTTATTAATTGAACAAAAGAAACAAAAGAACAGAAGAAAAGATATCACTAGATGTGTTCAATGATCGCCTCTACACTTCTCATTAAACTAACATAATTACTTCCATACATATTGACCAAACACTCTTATGAAGTTGATCAAATGCTCCATGAATTCTCTTAGTTGTCACTCCTAAGAAAATTATAGAGAAACACTATGAAGCTTGAAATTAACTATATGAATCAATTTATTTCATTTTATTTATTGATGTTAATTTGAAGCTTTGTGGTTCATGTGAGAATTTCTAGAAGATATCTGAATAGCCCATTAAAACTTAAATCTTAAGCTAGCTTGTCTCAATTCAACACAATATGAATTGTCTGTTTGTGGGTCATATCGGATTGGGTATTGACAATCCTTTTTTTATATTAGAGTAATGGTTTATGGGGAAACTAATTATAAAATAGAGCTATATAAATTGATTTGTAATCGAGTGAGATGGTTTTAGGTAATTTTTGGGTGTTCATTTATGCATATTTTTATATGCATGTCTGTTCAACGGCGTGTTATGTGTAGCTATTTGATGGATTCGATAAATCCAAATATGACATATGGGCAAAGTGTCAGCAAGACAACACCAGTGTAGAGTACTACTCTGCATTTAGTTATGATTATATTCATAGCTTGTCAATTTGGTAGCTCAGATCATGGGTGATGTTATAACTCAAAATTTTGAAAACTACATTTTAACCTACAATATTCAAGAATTTATTCAGGAGTTATTATTAGACCAAATCTTAAAATGTCTTCTCCATAACATTTCTATAATTGTGTTTTATTTTTTCTAATTTTTTCATAAATTTTGGGCACTCGAGAAATTCCTTAAGAAATTGGCACCAACGATACAAATGGGGGTTTTAGGACTATCAAGTGTCCGTTTTGTAAATCAACTTTATTTAAATTTTTTTAATAAAATAATTTTTTTTATAGATATTTTCTATACTTTTTGAAGCCATAAAATAATTTCTATAAATTTTATATTGAAAATTCATTAAAATATTATTATTATATTATTATTTAAAAGCATAACATGTTATTTAAATGGCTTTAAAATCCCTTTTCCCTTGTTATTTGCGTTAACAGAGAAACGTTTGGGTGAAAAGAGAAGAAAAGGGACGGGAGAGAAAAGGGAAATTAGGTTTTGGCAGCTGTGGAGCAATTTTTGACCGTCGGTTCAGTTGGAAAATTTGCTCGACTTAAGATAGGTTACATTTTGCCTATTTCAAATTTCAATAATTTTATATGTTTGTTATTTTTTTCCTCAAATTTGTATTTTCGTTACCGAAAAATAATGATAACTTTATTTTGATAAAACTTTCACCGCGTAACTTTTTATATGTTGTAGACACTGTGATTACAAAACATTTTGATTATATTTTAAAATTTTTTTGCCAGGTGATTTTGAAAAAGCAGGGATGTTTGCATTCTCAATAATTTATTTTGATATCTAAAAATAGTGCTTCAGTTCAATTAAAACTTCAAAAATATGTTTTACACCATTTGCGATAATTTGGTTATATTTGGAAATTGTAAATTTTTACTCGATAGTATTTCTTTTGTTTACTATTGGGTCATTTTGGCAATATTTGAATTCAACCTTATTATGATTTAATTAATGAAAAGTATTAAAAAATATATTATAAAGTGCTGTGATGTGTCGTCGGTGCCAGTGGGCGGCCGAGATGAAATTTTGTTATGCCGGTGCTAATGGGGTGGCCGAGGTGGGATTCTGTTACGTCGGCACCAGTGGGCGACCAATGTTGGATTCTATTACGCCGGCACGTGTGGGCAGCCAAGGTGGGATTTTGTCAAGCCAGTGCTAGTGGGCGATCGAGATGAGATTTTGTTATGCTGGTGAGATTTTGTTACCTAAGTGTTGTTATGCCGGAGCCAATAGGCTACTGAGGTGAGATTCTGTTATGAACTGTTTGCTTATAATTCAACATATTGTTCTTAGTTCTTTTTTATTTTGATTATTGATTTCTATTTTCGGCTACAATAGCTTACTAGGCCGTGTTAGCTCATTCCTACTTTTATTTTTATTTTCAGGTCTAAGGAAGGGTAAGGAGCGAGCTGAGAAGTTGAGATATCAGGCTCCAATCTGTGTTGTAGGTATGTTTCGTAAGTTTTGATTTTTGCAGGCTTAACTTTTATTTTTTTGTTGTGCTATCTATTGCCAAGCACTGTTGTATATAGATTTCAGATTATATATATTTTGAATGATATATAGAAAAAATATATTGAGATTCAGTAGTCTTCCACCTTATATTACATTCAATAGTGGCTCTGTGTAGTATATAAATTGAAAGTTTTATTTCAATACTTCTCCAACCAGATCTTGGGGTCAGTCTTGTCATAATCGGATACAGTATGACCTATGAGATATTGGGTCATATCATGTCTGGTTGTGACAGGTGAGGCTCATATAAGGATTTCCTTTGTTAGACCTGATGATGTCGATATACACTTATAGATATTTCTAAGGGTGAAGTCTCAAGATTTGAGAGTGATGTTGAGTCCAAAATAAATAAATAAATAAAAGTTGATTTGGTTCCTGAATCACATTCAAGTGGTTGCTGGTCATTTTGGGAAAGATAAAATAATATGTTTAATAAAAGTTATTTTTTTGGCCTTCTCTTAAATAAGATATTCAAGAATTAGTAACTCAATGTCTAACAAGCAAACCAAAGTTACAAAATAAAAGTCTTATCAATATATTATTTTATCCTTTCCTTATAGGCCTTAAGAAGACCTCTCGATGGATTTTATGTTAGGATTGCCCCATACAACTTGAGGATATGATAACATTTTTGTAGTCGTTGATAGATTTTATCTTAGGATTTCCCAATACAGCTTGAGGATATGATAGCATTTTGTAGTCGTTGATAGATTCTCTGATATGGCACATTTCTTATCCTTGCTCTAGAATCAATGTTCCTTCTCATATTGCTATGTTATTCCTCAAGAAAATAAAAGTTTGAGAAGGTTGTTAAAACTTACAGAGATAACATGAGGCTCATCAAGAGGGGGGTGAATTGATAATTTAAAAAATAATAAGTATGAATTCTATTCTTTTTTTATAATTTTTTTAAAACGTTGAAATAAATAGTTTGATCACTCGATGCAGAAGTTAACAATAATTAAAATACTGATGATAAAATTCTAATTAACATAACAGAACATTAATCTCAGCTTTTCACCAAGCAATTATCATATAAATTAAGTGTAAAAAGTAAAGTACTAAAAATAAAAAGTATACCAAAAATTTTATAGTGGTTTGGTCAACCTTGAGCTACGTCCACTCCCCGAAGTCCTCCACTTTGGAAATTGCACTTATAAAAAGTGACTCTCCTTTTGCTCCCACAATAATGTGGAGAAGCCTTTACATACTCACTTTCAGCGAACCTGATATGGTGGAGTACTGCCGGAAGCTATGTCACCTCCCCTGGCGATGGCACCGAACCTTGAATCATTTTTCTCCCTCTTGGAGAAGGCAGAGAACCCCAAATTTTTTTCTCCCTTCTAGAGATGGCAGAGAATTGAAATCCTTTCATAGGCAAAGAACCTCAAATCCTTTCTCTCTCTCCTTGAGATGGCAGAGAATTGAAATCCTTTCACATGTAGAGAACCTCAAATCCTTTTTCTCCCTCCTGGAGAAGGCAGAGTACCTCGAGAAATTGACTTAAAAGCTTCTCTCCCAAGAGAGACTTCAAGAACTCACCAAGGCCACATGAGGAGCAAGGGTGTAGCTAGCTCAGAGCAACCGTGGGATCCCGTCATACTCCTTCTCCCTCACGCTCAACCTCGCCTTCTTCTTCCTCTCAAACCCTGAATTTTTTTCAAAAGCTTCTATCTCAGAGTACCTTCAGCAATCACATAATTCTCTCTTATCACAAAGAAACTCTCAAAATATTGTTTAAGTATTGGGCTTCAAAAAACACAAAAAATTCAAGTTGGTCGTCACTGTTCGTATAATATAATTGACTTCATACAGTATGATCAGTTTATAAACTAGACTCATCCAATACGATGTAAATAGTTATTCAGATGAACTGTTCAACTTTTCGAACACATTGTACAGTATGATTCAAAGATTATCTAGCACGATATGTTTGCTTTCTCTCTATTCAAATAGGTTAATTCTTGAGATGATTATAAATCATCTTTATCAATCATCCAGTACTACTATCATCGTATAATATGATTTGTTAATTTCAAGTAGGTCGTTCAAACAATATGAATAACATACAATATGATTAGTTTAAAAATTATTAGTTTATTTGGTACGATATTTGGGACGAACAAATTTCATCGCTATCTATTATACGATACGATCAAGATCGTATAGTACGATATACTATTATTAATTAAATCATGATTTGATTCACTAATTATGATGGTTAATTTAAGTAATATTTTAAATTTTCATATAGTAAGATTATATCGTACAATATGAACAGTTCAAAAATCAAAATTTGAATATCTTAATTTAGCCGGCGGCTAGAGTTTTTAGATCGTAACGAATTGTATAATATAATTCAAATAATACAGTATGATTAGTTTATGGAAACTAATTGATCAATTAACCATTAAGCCCATTTTTTATAACTGATCGTACAGTATGATTGTAAGTCATATACTATGATTAGTATAAAAATTTTTAACCTTAAAATTTTTCTCACTCCTCCTGTGTGTGTGTACGGTCACTCAATTGCATACACTATTATGTGGCTAGACTCAAGAAATAGAAAATAAAGAAAAATAAAACTATTAACTATGTTTACTTAACATTCCTATTCTACCCAATTTTGAGCTTCCTGTACCCTTGAGCAGTGTGTGATGAATTATTTATTTATCCTTTAAATAAACAACAACTAGAGTTATCTAATATCATCTATTAATAATAAATAACAATCAAGACTCTATAATTTAAAACATCAATATACATATCTATATTCATTTTTAAAAATCATATACACTACTCATGACTATAACAAAAAGAAACAAGGTCTAAAAAATCCTAACCAGCCTCACACTCCTTCTCTCATGTCATGACCTAAAATTATTTAACCACATATAATGAGCTTAAATAGCCTAGCAGGTCACCAAAATCTATAATTAAATTCAAAACATGATAAAAGAGCAATATGCTTATCAAAAATCAAATCATAGCAGTTTCATATGACCATTGAATTAATATAGAAACAATAAAATTCGCATGCAATAGTAGTAGAACTTATAGTTAATAAAACACTACAGTACGAAAGCCAGTAAAATAGTAAATCAGTATGACTGTCAAATCCATAAATTAATCATGTCTCTGTAAATGAATAAAATATCAAATCAAAATAAAGACTGCCAAATCATATCAATGTAATAAAATCATATATGAATGTATATATATTATCCTAGCATTTTATATCACGTGCTCAGTGTATCACATGCTTAATACCAATATAGTGAATCCGCAGTATCAAATGGTATCAGTATCTATATCAGTAATAATCTAATGGTAGGAGTAGTAGAATAATACAATAATAGTAAATCCATACAGTAATAATAAATCTATACAATAATAAGAATAATGCCTCAAGAACATGTATTTCAGTAGTTACACTAAACAAGCAAGAAGTCTTAACTATCACGGTATTTTTTAGTGTTAATATCAGTGTTAGTAAAATATTGGCTCAATAAATAGAGTAGTCACTCTTTGTCCATTGGCATAGTAATGATCTCCTTATAACTCCCAAACAGTGTATCACGTGAATTAGTAGAGGATAACACCAAATTATAGTATTTAAAGAAAAATGCGTCGGCCCACCATCATGTATAAGTCAATCAATCTTCAATTATGAGTCAACTAGTCTTTACTCATTTATTTTACACACATATTATTATCATAATATTATAATAGTAATAGCGACCAGCTATTACTCAAACACATATCCACATTCATTTTCAAGGTAGTGTAATAAATAATGCATAATGAAGCTTAATTAAGAAAATATCAAAATGTCATAATGGTAGATGACAAAGAATCATATTAGGTAGAAATTCAAATTTTTAAAAAATTATAAAAATACTAGAAATTATGTAAAATGATGTTTTAAGACTTTTATTATACTATAATACTATTTTTAGACATCAAAATAAATTTCGAAGTAGACAAAAATTATTCTATTTTTAAAATCACTCGATGAAAAATATCAAATAAATACTCAAAATACTCATAATCATTATCTTTATAATATACAAAAAATTATGAGGTGAAAATTTTATCAATACAAAGTTATTCACATTTATTGATAACAAAAATACAAATTTGAGCAAAAAATATCAAACAACACAAAATCTTAAAAACTAGAAATATGATATGGATTCCTTACATCGAGAGGAGTAATTATCTCAACTAGCTCAACTAACAAAAATCGCACCGCGGCCTCCCAAAATCCAAGTTTCCATTTTCTCTCTCTTCTCTTTTTCTCACATTTCACTTTTCATCTTTGTTTAGCCGAAACTTAAGGGAAAATGAAACTTTAAGTAATGCATGAAGATATTTATAATAATATAATATTCATTTTATATTTAATTAAATTAGTTTTTTAGTATAAATTTTAAATAAATTATTTTAGGACTAAAAAATTTACAGAAAAAATATCCAAAAAATAAATCATAATATTAAAAAATATTAGTAAAATAAGTTTGCTAAACGGACACCCAAAAGTCCCAAAATCCTCATTTGTACAAACAGATATAAATTCCTTAAAGATTTTCACCGGTGCCCAAAAATTACAAAAAAATTTGTGTAAGTAAAATAGTTCAATCAAAATACTATTGCAAAGATGGTTTATAATTTAGAGTTATAATGACTTCAGAAAAAATTGACAAATTCAAAGTACAGGTTATTACAACCTACCCACCTTAAGAAAATATCGTACCCAACATTTCTCTAAAGGATTCGAGCATAAAATCGATATAAATCAAATCAATCTAATCAAAAATCAAATTAAATAAAATCAAAACTCATCAAAAATCATATAGTCATGTAGTTCATTCAATTACATGTCATTCAATTATGCATGCAAACTAATGCACCTTAAATTACCCATTCTACCTAACTCTCAATCAAATCATACAGCTCTAGTAACAATCAATTCTTCTAACAATTATGTTCTGATACCAATTGTGGTGCCCTAGAATCTAAATTGAAAGAATTATTCTTTTATCCTTTAAATGAATAATAATCAGAGCTATCTAATTCATCTATTAGTAATAAATAATAACTGAGATTCTATAATTTTAAACATCAATATACATATATATATTCATTCTAAAAAATTATATACACTATTCATGACTATAACAAAAAGAAATAGAATCTAAAAAAATATGACTAGCCTCACAATCCTACTCCCATGCCCTAACATGAAATTATTTAACCATATATAATGAGCTTAAATAGCATAGAACATCACTAAAAGCTACAACTGAATTCAAAGCACGATAAAAGAACAATATGCTTGCTAATAATCAAATCATAGCAGTTTTATATGATCATTGAATCAATGCAGAAACAATAAATTTACATGTAGTAGTAGTAGAATTTATAGTTAGCAAAACATGTTGACCTTGATTTTTGCCAAATCCTGGGGTCTAGAGAGTTGACTTGGTCAAATTGACCAGGCCAAGTCCCAAGTGTCACAACCCAATCTGACGGGAACGAATCCCTTTGTGTTGGGTCACGACGGATTAATCCAGGATCTAGCTTTGGAATTTGCTTCAGACTTTCTTCCAATAAACAGACACACAGAAAACACAGAGCTACTACAAACATCCAAATATACATAAATTCATCTGAAATTTTCTTCTTTCTTTCATAAAAAAAATCATGTACATTATAGTGCATGGCTACAGACAGAAAGAATGGAACAGAACAGAAAAATCATGACTGTACAAAAATCAAAAGTACAAAATACATAATCTCAGATTAGATACTGAACGGCTAGTCCAAGACCTCCTTCTCTTTCCCAGAACCTAAAAACCACGCAGATAATAAGAATGAGCTAACAGCTCAGCAAGACTACACCAACCAATCAAAATCTCCAAAAACTCATATCTAAAATACATCAAAAAAGTAGCCGTATAGAATTCAGATAATCGTATAGAAAAAATCATATAATTAGACAGAATTCAAATACTTGATTAACAGAATATTCAAATCACTGATATAGAAGAATTCATTTTGTATAACATAATATTCAAATCAGATTTCAAATCAAAATTATCTTCAAATCACATAACAGATAGAATCGTACAAATCATAAAGCACATTATCAAAACAGATCAGATCACATATCTGACCAGATTCCCGGACCCTGAAAGAATCTCAACGGATTCTGGCCCCTTATGCCTCCCTTCTCTGACACAGACAAAATCTCAACGGATTCTGAATCCTTATGCCTCCCTTCCCTGACAGAGACAGAATCTCAACAGATTCTGGCCCCTTATGCCACCCTTGTGCTTACAGCATCAAAACAAATCAGAGATACAGAATTTTTAGATCAGAACTTATTTTTAGATTTCAGATTCCCGGACCCTAACAAAATCTCAAAGAATTCTGGCCCCTTATAACTCCCTTGATAGCATACAAACACATCAAATCATCAAATTCAGAAATCAGATTTCGTTAGAAAAATCGTCAGCAATATAACGACAGTATACAGAAATTTCACAGAATTCACAATTTCAGAAATTTACCAAATTATCACAGATAGCAAAAAACATCATTTCAAGACTTTCATTGTACTGAAGCAAATATTTTCAACATCCAGATAATTCGTTATTCGATAAAAATTCCGCAGAATTCAAAATACCCAGTAAAAATCTTCCAGAAAATACTCAAAGCGTGCAAAAATATCATCTCAGAAACATTCCAAAAGTTACGCGGTAAAACCTTTATCAATACAAAATGAAACCAGATTTTCGCTAACGGAAATAAAATTCGGAACAGAAAAGTCATCAAAATCCATATTTCTAAAAATTGAGAAAGGCGGAATGTGTCTTATCTCAAGTCGGTCAACTTTTTCAACTATGGCGACGGACGAAAACAGACCGAAGTTGCCCAAAATCCACTTTTCTTCCTTTTTCCTTCGGTTTTCTCTCTCCTCAGATTTTTTCTCTCTCCAAAATGACCATTTGGATATATACAAACATGGATCGTACGGGATGATTCCTATTTGTCCCGGGACGATTTCTCATCTGGACAAAATTCATTCAGATGAATTTGTTATCGTACCTAGACGACTTGCTCTCTAGACAAATTTTGTCCCGACGAATCTAAATTCATCCTGGGACGAACCTCTCTTCCCCGAGGTTTTGAACTAATCGTCCCGGATGATCTCAACTTCGTCCAGACGAACCTGGAAGGAAAATCAGGTTTCACACCAAGACCCCTCTCAATCAATTCAGTGGGTCAAACTGAGTCTACTGAGCCCAGACCCAGGTCCTGGGTCAACCTGGCTGACTAGGTCAACCTTGGTTGACCCAAATTGTCCCAATACCCTCCCTCTTGATTTTAAATGCATTTCATGTCTTTTAGACTCAATCTCTCACCTCTCCTGAGTCCCATGGGCAGACCAAGTCTCTTGAGCTCAGACCCATGCCCTGGGTCAACCTGGTTAACCAGGTCAACCCAGATTGACCCATTTGGCCATTTTGAGTCCAAATCAAATTCAAGACCATTAAAATCCCTTCTTGGACTCAATCTATCACTCATCGGACCTGATTGACTAGATGGACCAGGTCAACCAAGTTAAAACTTTGACTTGGTCAACCCAAGTCTTAATAGGTCAATTTGACCCGTTTAAGACCAATAAAGGTCCATTTAATGCATTCAATTGAGCCTTAATGATTTTGAATTCAAAACCACGGCCAAAGCTCGGGTTTTCCCTCCTAATGATCCCCAAAACTAATCCTAGCCCTTGATCAAAGGTTAGGGCATTTAAATAAGGGGAAATTAGGGTAATGGAGGATCTTTTTTTGATTTCTCAAGCTCCAAGCCTCCAATCCCTCTGAGATTTCATGAGAGAGTTCCCCCCCCCACCTCCAATCATCTTTCCAGACCAAATCCGGCCGCTTAAAGCTCACCGGCGATGAGTTTCCAGCGAACCCGAGGTCAAATCCTTCCTAGGCAAATTCCGGTAGATCGAGAATGAATCAGAGCTCGAGTTTAACTAGGGAAACATATGAGGACAGTCTACAAGCTCAACCGTACAAAGATCTACTAAATCCACTGTATGTATTGAGATAAAATCGAAACCCTAGTCTATAGCACTTAGCTTTAAATAGATTTCTATATATCGCATTTTAGAACACGATTTTTATCCCCTATCAATGCTCTTCACATGTAGATCATGTGTTTAAAATTTTGTCAAAATCCATTCAGCCATTAGTGAGAATGAGCCAAAAATCAATTTAGGGTTTCAGATCCGTGCATGCATGGATTCCCTTCTTCTGGATTGTTGATCTCAAGACCAGTGGTCCAGATCTTACCCGCCCGCAATCTCATGCTAGCCGCATGGATGGTTTCGTGGTTCGTGTAGCAACGTGGCGTGATCTGGGCCCTTGATTTCGAACCGCGCTGATCCGACGGTCGCCCGCCTCTGCCTATGTGGATTAGTAACCGTGTGATTGCGACAATGATCGCTGCAATCATTGTTTGGCAGCGCAATCCGCCAGCCAATGACTAGCCGCTGACCACGGGGCCAATCCCGAGCGGACAGGTGTCTTGCTGAGGATTTTTCCAGGTTTTCTTTTTATTTTAAGTATTTTTTAGCTATTTTCCTTTAATAAATCATAATAAATTTAATTTTTATCCAAAATTTATGTATAATATATTGAATTGTTTGTAATTTAATTCCCTTTAATTTAAAATTAATTTTCTTTAAAAATAATAAGTATTTATTTAGTTATTTAAAAAATAGTAAAAAAATATTTTATATTATTTTATAATCATTATTATTATATTATTATTATTATTATTATTTTAATTATAATATTAATAATTATTATTATTTTAACTTTTTTTTGTTACTATTTTATGACTATCATTAATATTATTATTATTATTATTATTATTATTAATTTTATTTTAAAATTACTATTATTGTTATTATTATTATTATAAATATTAACATGTAATTATTTATAAAAAAAAGTTATATTTTAAATTAATATCTTATTTTTTAAAAATTATTATTATTATTGTTATTTTAAAACTATTATAATTAATATTTTAAGGTTATTATTATTATTACTATTATTATTTAAAAAAGATTTTTCTTAACATTTATTATTATTGTTATTACTATTGTTTTAAAAATAAAAGTATTTTTAATACTTATTATTATTATTATTATCATTATTATTTTTATTGTTATTTTAAGGTTAAAATTATTTTCAATTTCATTATTATTGTTATTATGTTCTTTGATTATTAATTTAAAAGTTTTTTTTGGTTATTATTATTATTTTTTTAAAAAAATATTATCATTACTATTTTAAATAAATGGCACTAAATTTCAGAAACCTAGTATTTGAACTTACATTTGTTTAATAATTATTTTTAGATATTGATTATTATAAAGTTATTTTAAAATTAGCTTTTATTAGGTTTAAATCAAGTTTTGAACTTTTATTATTCCAAAAATCATAACTATTTCATTTGAAATCAGATTTCGGTAGACCATACTCGTTCTTTTCAGAAAAATATCTTTTTTAATTTAAAATTATTTTTAGAAGGCAATTTTCACTGTCCTGGCAGATTTCTATTTGGATTTAATTATTTGAGTATTTCAACTATTATTTAAATAAATGTTATAATAATTATTTTAAAATTAAAAATTATTTTCAAATCATTTTTAAACCTTTTTCAGGTGACCAGTGGATCTCCCTTATATCTATGTATTTATTATGAATTAATCTATTTTCAATTAGATAACTTTCTAAAATTTATATATATTTATAAATATTTTAAAATATTTTAAAATTATTTATATTATTAAATCCTAATTTTGGGAGATCCACTTTCAATGAAATTTTAAACATAGATTGTGCATGTGAGGAGCAATCATGGAGGAGTGGATTAGTGAATGATTGAGTCTCAATCATTCACTAATTACCTCATTTAGCATACTTACTTTTCTTTTATCGTAGTTTGCATGCGTAGGATGCATGAGCACTTAGTTTAGGTTCTCTTAGATCTAAGGATATGATGTGTTTACTTTGTTTGTGTATTCCTATGCATTTTTACCTTGAGGATTAGTTCAAAACTTGATTTAAACCTGCTCAATGTAGTGACACCCTAAGGATAATAATCAAGGACCCATCTAGCAAACTTAGAAAAATTGTAGGAGCTAGGATAGATCCCTGATTGACATGAAAACTTCAACAATTAAATTTAGTGACATCTTAAACATTCCAGAATTTTATAGGATTTTTTAGGAGCTTTTAGACCCCTTAATTAACCAACCTTAATTTACCCATTAAATAGGACCCAATAACTTCTAAAAAATTCCAATAAATCCATTTTAACTCAGAAAAACACTCATAATAGCTCAATTTTTTTAGAATTTAGTTCTTAACCTGGGATAAATAAGGCTCCTTAGTTTGACCCTAGTTTGACCCTTAATTTTAATTTTAATCAAAATGACCTTTTCACCCTTTTTAGATAATTAAAAATTATTAAAAATTCTAAATTTTTCCCAAACACTTGGAAACACCTTCTTATGTCATTTCTGACCTTTGGGGGTGATTCTAATTAGTTTGGAGCTGATTTGGAATAAAATCATAAAATCACCCCTGATTAGGCAGTATTAATAATTCCCTTAATTGCCCAAAACTTGTAAAAATCATATCTTTGCATAGAAAACTCCAAATCCAGCAAACTCAAAGCATAAATACTCATCCTAAGCCCTAGTATTTATCTAGAATGCTAGAAACTCCAAACCTAGTCTATTTCTTATAATGATCTTTTGGACCCCCTCAGCCTAGTACCTAGGAGGACCCGAGACATTCCAAAATTGGCTAATATGATTTGAACTTCAAATATCACTACTTTAAGCATTTAAAATTTATCAAACAAACTAAATTAACTTAAGTGGATCCTAATTCGTTAATATTTGGACTTTAACTAAAGTTTTATTTTTTAACCTTTAACAAATTCTAATCTTAGGCAATTTGAACTAATCATCATACATAGGACCAATCCAAAGCCACACAAATCTTACACACACATAAAATTTTTTGTTAGAGCAACACTTCTAGATCTAGGCTAGGCTGGTGTTTCCTTTTCTGCTGTGTGCCAGATTTTCCTAGTTTTCATTGCATGTTATGATGAAATTGCTGTGTTTGCTTACTTTATTGTACCTTATAAATTGATGTGATGTGTGTTAGATCCACCCCTAGGTCAGAAATGATATACATACATTGCTTTTATTGTAGGTGGTCTTGCTCATGCAATGCTAAATAAAAGGGGACAATTATCATGATTTCTAATGATGTTTTATGCAGGTGCTTGCTCAGCCCCCCTAAATAAATGAGGGCTAATATCATAATAATTGTTACAGGTACTCCAGAAGCTGATTAGCCCTCAATAATTAAGAGCTTGGCCAAGTGTGGCTGTGATGTGCATTATTTTTATATAACTGCTTGTGATATATCAATTGCTTGGAATTTTTATTAGGATAACCTTGCAGGTGAATTTATATTTTATGTTTTCCATTAATGTAATTTGTAATATTGGTGAGAGTTGTGAAAATGATATTTGAGTTGGGATATTCTTATCCAACTCGAATTTCAAAAGAAGAAGGCATCCTTAAAGGAGATAGTCTTCTTCCATTTGGAAGATCGAGTTTGGATGGCTTTAGATATCCAAAGAGAAAATGCAACACCCATTTTTAGGAGAGATTGTCTCTTCGTTTGGATATTCAAGCCACGACGAATCCAAGGAGTCCAAGGAGGAGAGATCCAAGGAGTCTAAGGAGGAGAGATCAAGGAGTCAAAGGAGGAGAGTTCCAAGGAATCCAAGGAGAAGAAGTTTGAGAAGACTGGAGACTTGAAGAGTTAATATCCCACTTAAAGTCATTTGCGTCAGTCATAGGCTTAGAAATTCAGGTTGTTAGTAGTGGTGCCCAGCCACTTAATTTTCTACAAACCCTGATTTATAATTAAAGGGAAGTTAGCCTATGGACATTTATTTGATTGGTTTATTTATATTGATGTGTTTATTATACTTGCACAGTAAAAATTGCATGCGTTTCCTATATTTTTTTCTTGCATGTTGTTTTTGTTTTTTCCTGGACCTCATTAGGCTCTCTAAGTATTAGAAAAATTCTTCTATTTGTAATTAATATTTTAAGATTTAAATAATATAGAAACTTAACAAATCTAGGGAACTGCCGGTATTGTTCGGGGTCACATGCATATTATTGCATTTCTTCTTCTCCCTTGCTTTGAGACACTTCCCCACCTGCGGGTAGAGTCTGAATAATCTGGCCTATGATGATGAGGTGCCGGACCTAAGGAAGTCTAGTCTCATTCTAAAAATTATTTTATAATAAGCCTGTTTTTAAAATCCAATGCATACATGATTCAGAATTTTAACTAGCATGCATTGCATTAAAAACAAATCTAATTAGAATTTAATTGCATTAGTTAGGGGCATTTACCCAACATAAGTACAAGGCCACTTAGGAACACTCTAGATGTCGGCCTTAACTTCCAAAAGCTGTACCACCCACCCATCTTTCATAAATGATTAGACTACATGATTTTGAATCGATTAGGTGATTAGCTGGCTCCCCAATTCAGGCCGGGATAAGTCCAGGTTTTGCATTGCATTAGTTAAGACACGGGTCTTAGTGTTATTCGTAGAACACTAAACTCAACCTAGATTTAGGTTTTGAGGCTACTATACTCGGTCTCGAAGTATGCTTTAAATAGTGGGTAAGTTCCCTATTCTTTAGGAACTATAAATCCTACTTATCTGCGTCACATGGATGATGCCACCTCCATCTTTTCTCTCACGCATGTGGAGTAATTGATTTCTTTTATCCAATTTCTCTTTAGTACCCTAGACCCTCCGAATGTTGGTATGAACCACGCATGTGGATTGAGCCAAATCGGACCTTTCTTCCTTTTGAGTAGGACTTCCTAGTCTACACTCTTGTATCAATCCCACTTTGAATTGATAATGTATGATTCTTAATCGAGAGTCTTCTCAGGCTTTGGCCTGAGATGTAATTAACCATGGGGCTCCCATGGGAAACTGAGTTCCACCATCTATTAAACCCCATCCGAACCGATGTATCAGATGGGGGAAACCCGTTTTTTTTATCAGGTTGTGTATATTACTAACCATCGGGGTGCGCTGGCGAGAGCCGCTATCCTCAATGGTTAGTCATATGCAGGATCAAATCTGCTCTTCCATTGGCCTGCTTATGTCGAGTGTAATGGCCTATGATTGTTTTGTCCTACGGGATAGTGCGACCGTACCCTTTACATTCGAACCTCATGAGCAGTGCTCTTTCGGAGGTCCACAAAATACTACAGTATAAAAAATAGTAAAATACTAAATCAGTATGAGTGTCAAATCCATAAATCAATCATGTCTTCATAATCAAATAAAATATTAAATCAACATAAAGACTGTCAAATCAAATCAATATAGGAAAATCATATAGGGATGTACACATGTTATCCATACATTTTATATCATGTGATCAGTGTATCACATGTTTAATATCAGTATAATGAATCATTAATATTAAATTGTATTAGTATCTATATCATTAACAATTCAGTGGTATGAGTAGTAGAATAATATAATAACAGTAAATTCGTGCAGTAATAATAAATCCGTATAATAATAAGAACAATGTCTCATAAACATGCATTTCAGTAGTCACATTAAACAAGAAAAAAGTCCTGGCTATCACAGTATTTTTTAGTGTTAATATCAGCATTAGTAAATCGTTGGCTCAATAAATAGAGTCATCACTCTTTACCCGTTGGTATATTAATGATCTCATTATAACTCCCATTTAGTGTATCATGTGAATTAGTATATGATAAAACCAAATCACATTATTTAAAGAAAAGTCCGTCGGCCAACCATCCTGTACATGTTAATTAGTCTCCAACTAATGGGTCGACTAGTCTTTACTTATTTATTTTACATTTATATTATTATTATAATATTATAATACTAATAGCGACCAATAATTACTCAAGCACATATCCACATTCATTTTCAAGGTAGTGCAATAAATAATATATAATTGAGCTTAATTAAGAAGATACTTAAATGTCATAACGGTAGATAATAAAAAATCATATTATGAACAAATATATATTTTCAAAAAATTATCAAAATAATAGAAATTATGTAAAATGATGTTTTAAGACTTTATTGTACTACATTACTATTTTTAGACGTCAAAATAAATTTCAGAGTAGATAAAAATTGCTGTAATTTCAAAATCATCAGGTGAAAAATCTCAAATAAATACTCAAAATACTCATAATCACGATATCTATAACACACAAAAAGTTATGCAATGAAAATTTTGTCAATACAAAGTTATTCACATTTTTCGGTAACGAAAATACAAATTTGAAGTAAAAAATATCAAAAACACAAAATTTTTGAAATAAAAAATAGGATATGGATTCTTTACAGCTAGACAAGCAATTATCTCAACTGACTCGACTAACGAAAATCACACTGCAGCCTCCAAATCGAATTTTCCATTTTCTCTCTCTTCTCTTTTTTCTCACATTTCACTTTTCATTTTTCTGTTTAGCCGAAACTTTAGGGAAAAGGAATCTTTTAAGTAATGCATGAAGATATTAATAATAATATAATAATATAATATTCATTTAATATTTAATTAAATTAATTTTTAGAATAAAATTCAAATAAATTATTTTATGACTAAAAAAAGTACATAAAAATATTCATAAAATAAATCATAATAATAAAAAATATCGGTGAAACTGATTTGCAAAACGGACACCTGAACGTCCCAAATTCTCACTTGTACCAACAGATACAAATTTCTTAAGGATTTTCACTAGTGCCCAAAAATTAAAAAAAAAAATTATGTAAGTAAATTAGTTGAATCAAAATACTATGGCAAAGGCGGTTTATGATTAAGAACTATAATGACTCCATAAAAAATTGACAAATTCAAAATACGGGTTATTATACAGTATATGTTTTACCTGCAATGTTAGTACTCATAGACAAAAAAAAAAATTCAATGAGAAAATGACAAGTTAATCAATAATATTTGTCATTATCAAAATCACAAACTAAAGACCGTAGACTGCAACTAAAAATTATGTGTCTACATGACTTTCCTTCAATCATTATCTCTGATCATGATATTAAGTTAGGAAGGCTTTATGAAAATTATTTTGTACAAAATTAAAGTTCTCATATGCTTTTCATCCTCCAACTGGTGGACAAATTGAAGTTATAAATCAAATATTAGAAAATTTACTAAGATGTCTTGTAGGAAAAAGGCCTAGGAATTAGGACTTACATTTGCGTACATCTTAATTGACATATAATTGTACTATTACTAGCATAATCAAAGCTTCATCTTTTGAAATAGTATATAGTTCAAATCCTAGGTAATTGATTGATGTAACAAATCTCCTCTCTCATACATTTTTTTATTCAATATTCATATTTGCTAAGGACTTTCAAAGATAATATAACCCATAAAACAAAAAATAACTTCAAGTAATAATAAATATACTTATAGGATAAATTATAATATATCAATTAAAAATTTTAAAGAAGGTAATTATATTTTGATTTATATTTATCCTGAGCATTACCAAAAATCTAAGTTTAAAAAAATATATGCAATGGCTTATGGCTCATTCAAAATTCTTAAAAAAAAATAGATATAATGCTTATCATCTTGATTTACTTATTGATATATTAATCCATCATATTATTAATATTGAAGATATTTTATCATATGATGGAGTTAGCAAACCTCCACTTATTAAGTCCGACTCTTTAATATGAGACATAATTCCTTACTTAAAAAATCCCTTAGTTTTAGAGATCGATTATATCATCATTGAGGAAGCACCAATTGATCTAGTTGTTGAGTATCATCTTTTAGTTCATTGAAAGAGTAAATCATCTAGTAATGATGTGTGGCTGACTCATACCAGTTGATGTAACAAATCATTTGGATGAAGATAATAAAATTAAAAGCCTTATTGTAAGAGATAAAACCAAAGCTCAAGGAAAAGATTAAAGAAAATGCCCAATTACAAAAGTCATACTTTCCCTCCCTTTTTTTTTCTCCAAAGGTTATACTTGTAATTTCTAAAAATTGGGCTTATAAGCATTATAAATTTTAGTATTGGAACAAAATATTTATATAGAGATTTTAGTATTGGAACAAAATATTTGTAGCTTCAAGTGTGTGCATTTTCTTCAATGAGATTAGGTTATTATATTTATTTCTTCTATATTACTTATAAATTCTCTTAAACACCTACTCTAAAATATTCACAACTCTTTCTACACTTTATAAGCAACCTCTAAAACCAATAAACCAACAACTAAATTCATAAAACTCTTGTAAACAGTCTCATATAGACATCAACTAAAATAAAGAAGACTTGGATCTATTCTTATTATGTATACTTCAATATCATTTTAAACTCCACCAAACTCTGCCATCAACTCCATATCATAAGATCACATCATAAGGTTACCTTTCACCATCTTTTATAATCATTTATCTCATATAAAGGTCACTCTAAAATGTTCTTCCAAATCAATCTAAATCACTATTCTTGACATTTCTACTAATATACCTCTCTAGACCCCTCATCATTCCACCATAAACTCTAGAACATTTGTCTAAATATAAAAAATAAGATATATATAGCATTTTCTAGCCATTAATCTCACCAAAAAGCTACCCACCAATATTAGTCATCCTCTTACTTTATTGCCCACAAATACTAGTAACATAGATGCACAATATTGCCTATAAGTCTGATGCACATTATTTACACTAATGTTGACTTGTGTATTATATTTCTACCAAATTGTATCAACAACGTTTTCAATAATTGGGAAAGCCATCATTTATAACTAATAACAAACATTCACAAAATCATTTCAGCTTAGTTAGGCCATATGATTTTTCCCATTATGACCTTTCCACTTAAAAATACATGTGGCTTTTTAACTCCTCTCTGTGCATTAGATCTTCATATAAAGATAAAATGTTAAACTTCTCTGTATCGTTGTAAAATTTCCAACATACAACAATACTAGTATTTGTTAATCAACATAAAAAGATCCATATATATCACTGAATCAACATAAGCAGAAGCAATTTAATTAATTCAACTTGCGAAAGAAATCACATACAAGATCTTCTTGCATGACATCTTAGATTATTAAACAAAAATTAACAAAACATAGAAAAGAGAGTATCGAAGAACTAACTTATAGAGCTGTGATTATTTCTAATGATAATGAGATCAGGGGCGGAATCATCCATAATTTTCAAGGGGGACAAAATTAGAAGTAAATGTTCACGTATATGTCATGGGTCCGAGGGGGTAGCGCCCCCTGATGGGGTTCGCTCCGGCGGTGGTTTCCGCAGGCAGCGCCCCCGGAACAAATTTTGATTTACTATTTATCTTTGTATTTGGTTCGTTATTTCCTAACAATAACATATCTACATAATGTATTTAATTATATTAGGGGCAATTCCCTAAAGATTATAGTATTTTAACATTTTTAGGATGAGCAATTGCCTAAAAATCCTTATAATAAAGACTAAAAATTATCTAAGTAATAATATAATGAAAAAAAAAAATCAGGGGGGCCCCTAGCCACGAAGGGGTTCCTCCTCTGAATGAGATGATTAATATATTTGCACAGTTCTTATTAGTTATTATAAATAAATAGGGAAGAGTCATTTAGAGCTGTTAAATATGAGCAATTAATGTCAATATCTGATTACTTCATTACATCAAATCAATTGATGGATTCATTAAATTTTAATAAATTTTAAAATATGATCTCAAAGACTATGCTGGCCCTAATTAAAAAAATTCCTGAACTCTCAAGAAATTTTTTATCACCTTTTATTTTAATTTTAAATATATTTTATTTAAATAAAAATATATTTGATAATTTAAATAAGTGTTATTTTATTTTTATTGAATAATGCATAAGTGGTTAATGACGATGAATGGTGATCGGTGGTTGTCGACGGTAATAGTTATGATTGAGCTGATTTTCATTTTAAGAAAACTAATATATTAAAAAAAAAAACCTAAAAGTTATTCTTGAGCCTTTCTAAAAATAATATAATTTATTTTAAAAATAGAAATTAAAGTATCAAAAATACAAATTAATTATATTAAAAAAAAGAGTTCTCAAGCAACCCCTTAAAATATAAGAAATATCATTGTTTAAAATTGTACAATGAGAGCCTCATCTCAACGCAATTCGATCCTATAAAGCGTTGAGGCAAACGTTTCGAACCCGAATTGTGATATGTATGTCTCAATTTATAGAGGCGTGCTTTGAGGGGTGCCTCACCTCACTTATGTGAGGTGTTCCCCTCGAAATAAAAAAAAAACCTATGCAAAGCTGAGTAAATATTTCTTATATTTTAAACCTAATATTTTTATTATTTTTAAATTTCTTTAGATATGTAATTTCATACTATTTAAATATAATAAAAATTCACATGTTAGTTTTTTTAATTTGATAAAAATATCATATATTTTTTATGTTATATAACTTTTATAAATATTATATTGATATATCGTCGAAAAATTATCTTGATCGGTCACGAATTTCGATGTAAAAATCAAGTCGTAAACTTCAAAAATTAAATTTGGGATCATCTGAACTCCGATTTCAGCAAACTTCTAGTCAAACTGATTGTCTCGGAAATACGAACCCAGCGACACCAAATTCAGCTCAATCCGAGCCCAAATGGGTCCGAATCGAAGGCTCGAAGCACATTCATAATTTGGATTACCAAACGGTTTCCAAACATAACCTGCTTATAGTCGAACCAAGCGGCTCGATGAGACGAATCCAACGAGCCCAAGATCACCGAATTCTGACATCATTAAGACCTTCAAATGTCTGATGAATGGTACACGATCAAGTGATTCAATATCGGCCATTCATCCAACCACTCTCCATTTACCCCTAATCTCTCACTTATTTACGGGTCATGTCATTCCATAAATCTATAAATAAACCCCTCATTTCTCTTGAGAGGGGGCCCAAGCAAGAAGAAGCAAGAAGTAAGAGGACGAGAAGAGAAGAATAGGAGGGAAGAAACTTTGTGTCTCTAATGAATGACGCGCCCTCTCTTTGTATCTGTGTATGCTGGATCTTCGTACAATACTAAGACATTAAACTTTATATTTCTCTACCGCAGCGAATACTCAAGGACGCAACATATATAATTAGAATTTGTTGGGGACATTTCTCTAAGTTTGAGGAAGTCTTTTTTTTTTTAATGTTTTCTAGCTATTTTTTAAATGTTTTTTTTATAGAGGAAATCTTTTTTTCTACCAAAGTAGCAAAATTAATTTTCCTATGCTACCAAAGTTTTTTTTAATGTAAATTGTTTATTATTTTATATTTAATATTCTACCTTCTTAAATAATAATTAAAAAAATAAAATTATCTATGCCAATCTCAAGCCTCGATGTAAGAAGTTGAGGGAAAAAAAAAATTAGGCCCCCCCCCCCCCTAAATATTATTTATGGCTCCGCCACTGCCCATAAGGTAGAGTGTTAAACGAGTCACTAAAAGCTTCTTTGCCTTCTTCAATGATGTTCCATGGTCGATCAAAAATCAAGATAGATCAACGACGTACCTTGTTGGATCGAAAGTTAGGAACATTTGATGATGTTCTTTATGTTATACCCAAAGTAACAATGACGGGAATTTGCTCACTGCAACAATAGCCATTCTTCTCCCCTTAAATGTGCTTAGTCGATCAATTAGGTAGGTCCTTCGCCTCTGTTGACTCATATGCTCAACTCGTATGCTACTATTCGACTTGCATTAACAAAACTTATTCTTACATATTAAATGATTAAATAAATATTAACATTTAACAGTCAATAAAACTGAATTATTCTAAATTAACAAATTATATTCATGAAATGAGTCCTATTAAATTATATCCTCATTTTGACTTTACGATAATTTCTAATTTTGAGATTTTTGCCTAAAAAAACCTTAAGATTTACATCTCGTCTCACACGAACAAAAAATACATCAATACTCAACATTCTTTATTTAGAAATACTAAACATTTCAACTTTCTTTATGATTATAATATTCATGAACATGCAAGTCCGCAAATGATCTGCATTGAACGTTTGGCTATGAGAACATGGAAGCCTTCATTGCACAACTTATTATAAGGGGTCAAGTGGACTTTTTTTTTTTTGTGAAATCTCTAAGTTTCCAGATTCAGTTCTTCTTCACAAAAATCCAAAACAAACCTAATAAAATAAAATAAAATCTTAATTAAGCTTTAAATAATTAATGAAATCTCTAATCAGAAGCTTAATCACCTATAGTTGTTTTTTTAAATAAAAAATGATTATTTTTTGTTTAAAAAAACTCAAAGAAAAATATAAAACAAACAATCAAAATATAAATAGAGAACATTTAGGTTTCGTTTGGAATTACTTTTTTAATGCTTTTTAAATCAATTTTTTAAATAACAAGGCTATATTAAATAAAATCTTAGTCAATAATTATAGCATAATTAATTTGTGGTACCAAAAGTAAATTATAATTTCTGATGAAATAATTTTATATTTTGATTATTTCTATCATATTTCAAACATTAAAATACATGCAAAAACATCATAATCAAATTTTTTTGAGGGGTTTATCATACATACCACAAAAATTTTATGTATATATATATATATATATATATATATATATATATATATATATATATATATATATATATATATATATATATATATTATGTTTTTAAATATAAAGTTAAGAAATATATATATATATATATATATATATATATATATATATATATATATATATATATATATACACTACAAGGAAAAACAGTGAAAACCGGCGGTTTTTTCCGGCGGTTAGTGTAAAATTACGGCGGTTTTTTACATTACCGGCGGTCTAACGGCGGTTTCGTAACCGCCGGTAAAAACGGCGTAGGAAACCAATTCCGACGGCTTTTTACCGGCGGTTTATTTTTGCGGCGGTTTTCCGGCGGCCCCTACCGCGGTGACCACCGGAATTTCAACCGTCGGTCTTTCGGCGGTTCGGCCGCCGGTACTGTAACCGCCGGAAAACCGCCGGTCAGAGTACCGGCGGTGTTCCGGCGGTTAAACCTGGCGTCGTCTGGTTCATTAGACCGCCGGACGGCGCCGTTAGACCGCCGGTACCTTACCGGCGGTTATAGCCGTCTGTATTACCGACGGTTTAAACCGTCGTGCGTCCATCGTATAACCGCCGGTGGCCGTCGGTAAGCTGCCGGTACTCACCGGCGGTTTAATAATAACACCGGCGGCTTTATCTTGTCCGTCCGGTATCGTAGTTTCCGGCGGCTAAAACCGCCGGTTAGCCGCCGGAAACCTGTAGCACCTGAAAAAAAAATTGACAGCATCCCCTCTATTTGAGGGAGGTTCACCCTAAAGTCTAAACCTGCAGAAAAAGCATATATATGTTGGGCAACACGCCGCTATATTCATCACAACCAGAAAATACAAAATTCATCACAACATTACAATCACAAGTTCACAAAATAGTTCATGATAATGCTACAATCACCAGTTCAGAAGTTCACAAGTTCTAATTAATACATTCATCAAACATAATAAACATCTAATCATCATCGGTATCCTCACTGTCTGCAGATGGCTGCTCCTGTTGGTCCTTCTTCCTTTGTTTTCCAGCTCTGTAGGATTGCAACTCTGCTTGCATTTCATTCTGAGCCTTCCTCATTTCTTCAATCTCTCTAGCTTGAACCATTTTCATCTCTTCAATCTCTCTAGTAAGTGCTGCAACCCTCTCACTTACAGATTCTTCAGCTCCACTTGGATCATGGAATGCAGAGGTGTATGAACTGCCCTCAATAGCAAAAGCTTTTGAACCCATGCCATATACCCTCCCCCTCTGTCTTCCACCAACAACTTCTGACCATGTGTGATACTCAGAAGTATGGGCCGATCCAGAAGATGATCCCTCGCTAGTGGACTGCCTACTTTCTCTAACTCGTAAGAAATCATCCTGCAAGTTACAAATAGTTTTATTAAAATAAATTTTTATTCTAAAAATCCAAAAAATTTTACTCACATGAGCCTTCTTAGATTTCTCATCAACCCACTGCTGGTCAGCTTGATGTTGATGAGTTCTTGTATGCAGCTCCAATGGTGTTGGCTCCCGACCCAGGTGCGCTTTCTGAAAATTTGATGCTTAGTTATTCTAACATAAATATATGTAATAAACCAATTCAAAACACTTACCAGTCGCCGCCTATGTTCTGTATGAGGTACAGATCCACCAGTATGAAGAGAGCTTCCTAAACCGCCGCAGTCAGAGGCTCTGTTCTGTTTATTCTGCTCTCTCATTTTTATAAACTCCGGGGTAGCCCAAGCACTACTCAAATCTGCCCAAACGCCCTCTCCAATCCAATTAGGCCTTTCAATTATCAATTGATCTGTTACACCCTTTTGGAGTGAAATTGTTGGCATAATTAAGTGATGTTCGAGATCTTCCACCACTCCTCACTAACCTATTTTGATATGAGGTCAGCTCATATATATAGAGATTCAACCAAGCATTAATCCAAATTGATTTTGACAAACAATATAAGCATTAATCCAAGCACACCTAAACCTATGCACCATAACTCTCTCCCACATTTTTAAAGTATAAAACATTAACTAACAAGATAATATCAACAAATAATCAAAGAAAAACCATTAAAAATAACCTTAAAAGAGAAATCGGTTTGTTTGGGGTCGGAAACGGTCGGCGGTCGGGCGTCGGAGTAAACTCGTCGGCGGCGGTCGGACTGGGGACGGCGGCGGTCGGACTGGGGTCGGCGGCGGTCGGAATGGGGTCGGCGGTCGGAGTTCCTTCGTCGGGGGCTGATCGGACGAGCGGAGGAGCGGATAGAGCGAGCGACCGAGAGAGAGAAGGAAACAGGGAAAATGAAATGAGCGGAGCGAGGGGGCTCGTATTAGGGCTTTTACCGGCGGTTTTCCGGCGGTTTTGACCGCCGGGAAAAAATCACTTATCACCGGCGATTCAGACCGCCGGAAAACCGCCGGTTCACGTTTATATCCGGCGGTTTTCCGGCGGTCTAAACCGCCGGAAAAACTCACATATCACCGGCGGTTTAGACCGCCGGATAATCGCCGGTTAATGTTGAAATCCGGCGGTGTACCGGCGGTGTAGAGACCGTCGGTATTACCGACGGTGTATCGTAGCTAAGCCGTCGATTAAGCCGTCGTTAGAGTCCGACGGCTTAACCGTCGGTAATACCGACGGCCTATAAACCGCCGGTTGAAACCGCCGGTATAGGCCATTTTTCCTGTAGTGATATATATATATATATATATATATTAAATATATAAATACAATTAAAAACCCGTGAAAGGCATGCCTCAGCACAATTCGATCCTATAACACATCGAAACAAACGCTTTGAACCCTAATCGTGATGTGTACGCCTCAAATATATAGAGGCGAGCCTCACCTCTAAATAAAATCATTCTTGATGTTCAACTTCATCTACTGCACCACCCATAAGGTAGAGTGTAAATGAGTCACTAAAAGCTTCTTGGCTTTCTTCAACGATGTTCCATGGTCAATCGAAAATTAGGATAAGTTGACGATGTACCTTGCTGGATCAGAAGTCAGGAACATTTGACAATGTTCTTCCTGTTGGATCAAAATATACGACGATGGTAGTTTGCTCGCTACAACTATAGGCATTCTTCTCCATTTAAATGTGCTTGGTTGATCAGAGAGGTAGTTTCTTTGCCTCATTTGACTTGTATGCTACTATTCAACTTTCGTTAATAAAACTTATTCTTACATATTAAATGATTAAATAAATATTAACATTTAACTGCCAATAAAACTGAGTTATCCTAAATTAATAAATTATATTCATGGAATGAGTCCTAGCAAATTATATTCATGGAATGAGACATGCCCGAATTAAATCTCCCAAAGTCTCAAGTTGAGATGAGTTTAATACTAAAAGAAATATCTAAACTGCCCCTAGGATAGTTACTGTAATTGACTAAGTTACATGCATGATTAAGTCCTAAGATCATAGGGCTTTTAAAGATCTCCCTGAGATCTTTCTAGTGAGCCCAAGATTACTTAAATTGGCCAAGTGGATTGGGAGGTATGAATTTTTTAAAATTCCCATGATTTTTGGATTTAATTAAATCAGATTTACACAGTCAACGGCCCCTTTACACATGGGCGCGCTCTGATTGGGTAGCCAATCATTGACATTGACTGTGTAAATGCAAAATTAACCGTATCTGTTGGATCATCAATCAAACATATACGATTAAATGGACTCTAAAATCATGGGATCCAATATGAACTGTCGATTAAGGCCAACAGGTGGGATTACATCTTCAACCTCCCACAGGTACCCAAAACCATAGGGCTTTTCCGGCATGATTCGAGAGATTCTGCCGACAAATTCGACCAAAATTAATGAGAAGGATCGGGACAACGTAAACCATCAATATAATGGTTGGATTCTAGTGGGTTGACAGATTACTTCACACGTGACCACCACTACCAAGCTAGGAGCTCAGGAAAGGGTTCTCACCATGCAAAAAGCCCCAACAAATGAGTTTTTTCTATCAAGAAGCTTCAAGAGATAAAGGCGAGTAGTTCTCCTTCAGACATCTCGATAGAAGGATCACCAAAAGTATGACTTTGAGCTGAGAGTGGAGAGGTTTCATTTTAAGTTCGCTCGAACGGACTGCTGGAAGAGGCTGGGAAGCTGGGGATCAAAAGAGGAAGACTTGTGAAGCTCTGGGGAATGATTTCAAAATGCTCGAATAGAATATAGGGAGGTCTGGGTGGAAGTGCCCTATTAGAATGGTTCTCATGGCCATGGATGTTGAGGATGGTGTTGATGGATGACCATATGACTTCCTGGTGGGAGGGGACATCCTCCCAAAGGTTTGTGAGCCTAAATCAAATGTATTACTAATTTACTAGGCAGCCTTATACGAGGCTCGAGATGGAGGGAACCACCGGAAGCATCTCCCATTTGCTCCGTCTGCCTCTGGCCACTAGCTGGGTCAGGCTTAGGTGGAAATCTTGTTAGGGATTGGGTGAGCTCAAGGATGAGCTAATTCTGGCAAGAGGTAGCCCAATTGAATAAATGGATTTGGGTTGACTCAAACCTATATGGTTTGGGTCCATTTGAGTGCAACCTGGGTTGGGTTAGGACCTGAGCTTGATGGGGGAGGTAGGTTGGATCATGGTGAACTTAACCATGAATTAAATTGGCCATCAGATGGCCTAATTCCCTATTATGGCTCTGGTTGACACATTTTTGGAAAGATTTGGGCACATTTGGGTCAGACCCTAGTCAATCTAAGTTATGGGATTAATGAGTAAGATGCATTGGATTAAGGGGCACCCAATGCAAGTGTCAATTAGGTCTGGTCTGGTCTATAGAGGAAGATGGCTCGGGGCAAACTGATTTTTTACCACTTTGAGCTAGCCTAGAGGATGACCCAAGTCAACCCAAAGGTGGGGCTGATTAGGGTAGGTGTGTTTAATCTAGGGTAGGCTAATGGAGGTATTGAATTTGTTTGATGAGGCATAGTTTGAAAAATGGCTCAGCCCATAATGATTTTAAGCACTTTGGGTTAGCCTAATTTCCAACCCAAGTTGACCCAAGAGCTGGGTTAACTAGGGAAGGTGTGTTGGGTTATAGGGGACCCAATTCCACCATTGGTTTGATCCAATTTGGCTTAGAGTGGATTTTGGCTCAAGAGAAACCTCTCTTTGGGCACTTGGGTCAAGCTAAAAGGCTAACCCAAGTGGGCCCAAGTCTTGGGATCTCAAGGGGATGTTCCTAGAGACCTAATTGGTCATCCAATGAGTTTGGGTAGGCTTGGCAAGGCCTTGGTCAAAGGGTTTAAATGGGATGAAAGTATATGTGTATTTGGTCAAACTTGGTTAACTTGGTCATCCAAGTTGACCTAGGTCAAGGGTTAGGTCCATTGAGTTCAAGTTGATCATATGAACTCAATGGAAGAGGTTTCAAGTCAAAAGGAATTCATTTGGTTGGAAATGACCATTTGAACCCTTAAAGGGCATTTTGGTTAACCAAGTCAAACCAAAATGTGAGTTTGGGTTCAATATGTTCTTAATGATATTTAGAATCTATTGGGATAGGTTTTTAAGGTTGATATGGCTAGGCCATATTAAATTTTGGGGAAAAGACAAAAAATGCCCTTAAAGGATATTTTAGTTATTTTGATCCCTAGTCAATACTAGGTCAAACTAGGTCCAACACAATATGGATTATTGATCAAAAAGTCATAACAAATGTAATGGATGTAGTTAGAAGCTTTGGGGAGAGTCCCAAGGTCAAATTACACTATGTGGCAAGTCCAGTGGCATAGACTGTAAATATTTGAAGGTTTTGCAACCTTTGGAAATCAATTCAGTTGTTGGGGCTAGGAGCCTCCAAATGAAGTCAAATTTGGTGGGTTGATTTTAGAGATATATAAAAATAATATTTAATTGATAGACCCTAAATTAAAGGTCAGTTGAATGGGTTTCAAGGTGAAAGAAAAATCACCATAAAGGGTTTCAGAACTGAGGTCCTTAACCCCAAGGTTTTGTTTTGAATCTTGGGTTTTTATTATATTTTGGACTTGAATGGTTGAGTTTGAATTATCCACATCAATTACAGTCAAATGAATGATTGAAGTTGATTAGATATGATTTGAAGGTTGATTGAAAGTTGGTTGAAGGTCGGACTGGAGCTTAGAAGTATGAAAACTTGACTGAATGTTATATTGGAAGATAGACTGGGATTTGATTAAGAGTTGGATTGAAATTTGATTGAGGCCTATGTGATTGATAAGTGGGCATCTTCCAATCGTTAGGTCACCAAAAAAATAACACAAGTTGGTCATAGTGACCTCATATAGAAATGAAGTCACAATCCTGAGCATTACCAAACATCTAAGTTTAAGAAAATACATACAATGGCTTATGGCCCATTCAAAATTCTTTAAAAAATTGTATATAATTCTTATCACCTTGATTTAACTGTTGGTATATTAATCTACCATATTATTAATATTGAATATATTTTATTATAAGATGGAGTTAGCAAACCTCCACTTATTAAGTCTAACTCTTTAATAGGAGACATAATTCCTTACCTATAAAATCCCTTTGTTTTGGAGATCAATTATACCATCATTGAGGAAGCATCAATTGATCTGGAAGTTGAGTATCTTCTTTTAGTTCATTGAAAGAGTAAATCATCTAGTAATGATATATACTTGACTCATACCAACTTAGAGATTTTGACCCCACAACTAGTTATTATAACAAATCATATGGATGAAGATAATAAAACTAAAAGCCTTATTGAAAGAGATAAAACCAAAGCTCAAGGAAAAAGATTAAAGAAAATACCTAATTACAAAAGCCCATCTTTCCCTCCCTTTTTTTTTCCTCCAAAGGTTAGACTTGTAATGCCTATAAAAATGGGCTTATAAGCATTGCAAATTTTAGTATTTGAATGAAATATTTAGATAGAGATTTGATTGGTGCTTCGTAGCTGCAAGTGTGTGCATTTTCTTCGGTGAGATTAGGTTATTATCTTTATTTCTTCTATGTTACTTATAAATTCTCCTAAACACCTACTTTAAACTATTCACAACTCTTTCTCCACTGTATAAGCATCCTCTAAAACCAATAAACCAATAACTAAATTCATAAAACTCTTCTAAACACTTTCATATAGCCATCAACTCAAATAGGGAAGACTTGGACCTATTTTTATTCTCTATAGTACTTCAATATCTTCTTAAAATCCACCAAACTTTACCATCAACTCCGCATCATAAGTTCACATCCAAAGCTTACATTTCACCGTCTTTTATAATCATTTATCTCATATAAATGTCACTCTAAAATGATCTGCCAAATCAACCCAAACTAGACTAGTCTTGACATTTATACTAATATACATCTCTAGACCCCTCATCATTCCACCATAAACTCTAGAACACTTTTCTAAATATCAAACCTAAGATCTATAACATCTTCTAGTCATTAATCTCACCAAAAATCTACACACCACTATCAATCATCCTCTTACTTTGTTGCCCACAAATACTGGTAACATTGATGCAGACTATTGCCTAAAAATTTGATGCACATCATCGACACCAGTGTTTACTTTTGTATTGTATGTTTACTAGATTGTATCAACAATATTTTTAATAATTGGGAAAGCCATCATTTGTAACTAATAACAAACATCCACAAAATCATTTCCTCTTAGTTAGACCCTATGATTTTCCCATTATGGTCTTTCCACTTAAAAACTCATATGACTCTTTTAACTCCTCTCTACGCATTAGATCTTCGTATAAAGGTAAGAGGTTAAACTTTCCACTTTTCTATTGTCGTAAATTTTCTGACATACAATAATAGTATTAATAATTAATCAACATAAAGACATCGATATATATCACTGAATCAACACAAGCAGAAGCAATTTAATCAATTTAACTTACAAAATCAAACACATACATGATCTTCTTGCATGACATCTTAGATTATTAAACAAAAATCAACAAAATCTCAAGGAATCGAAAACATGGAAAAGAGAGTGTAGAAGAACTAACTTATAGAGCTGTGATTATTTCTAATGATATTGAGATGATCAACATATCTTTAAAAAAATATATTTGCATAGTTCTTATTATAAATAAATAGGGAACAATCATATTTGGAGCTGCTAAATATATGCAATTAATGTCAATATCTTTTTTTTTTTGGGAAAATTGGGGTAATGTCAATATCTAATTACCTTATTACATCAAATCAATTGATAGATTCATTAAATATTGATAAATTTTAAATTTTGATCTCAAAGACTATACTGGCCCTAATAAAAAAATTCCTGAACTCTCAAGAATTTTTTTGATCACTTTTTATTTTAATTTTATATTTAATTTATTTATAAATATATTTAATTTTTTAAATAAGTGTTATTTTATTTTTATTGAATAGTATAGAAGTGGTTAATGACGGTCAATAAAGACCGGTTGTCGACGGCAATAGTTATGACTGAGCTGATTTCATTTTAAGAAGAGTAAAATATTAAAAAAAAACATATAAGTTATTCTTGAGGATTTCTAAAAACAATTTAATTTATTTAAAAAAAAAAAGAAATTAAAAGTATCTAAAATACAAATTAAATATAATAAAAAAAATAGATCTAGAGCAACTCCTTAACATATATAAGAAATACCATTGTTTGAAATTGCGCAATGAATGGCACGCCTCAGCACAATTCGATCCTATAACGCATCGAGGCAAACGCTTCAAACCCTAATTGTGATGTGTACGCCTCAAATATATAGAGGCGGCCCTTGCCTTGAAATAAAATCATTCTTGATGTTTAACTTCATCTGATGCACCGCCCGTAAGGTAGTGTTAAAGGAGTCACTAAAAGCTTCTTCGCCTTCTTCAACGATGTTCCATACGTTGATCGAAAATTATGATAGGTTGACGATGTACCTTGTTGGATCGGAAGTCAGGAACATTTGACGATGTTCTTCCTGTTGGATCAAAATATACAACGATGGTAGTTTGCTCGCTGCAACAATAGGCATTCTTCTCCCCTTAAATGTGCTTGGTCGATCAGGTAGATAGGTCCTTCGTCTCCTTTAACTTGTATGCTACTATTCGACTTGCTTTATCAAAACTTATTCTTACATATTCAATGATTAAATAAATATTAACATTTAACAGCTAGAAAAAAAAAAAGAATTATTCTAAATTAACAAATTATATTTATGAAAGAAGTCCTAGCAAATTATATCCTCATTTTGACTTTATGCAAATTTCTAATTTTAAGGCTTACGCCTCAAAGCCTTGAGATTTATACCTCACCTCACGAACAAAAAAATACCTCAATACTCAACATTCTTTATTTAGAAATGCTAAACATTTCAACTTTCTTTATGATTATAATATTCATGAACATGCAAGTCTGCAAATGATCTGCTTTGTATGTTCTATGAGAACATGGAATCCTTCATTGCACAACTGCCTATAATAAATGATGGGTATAAGCCAATAAGGGCTCAACTGGCCTTTTTTTTTTTTTTTGGTGAAATCTGCAAGTTTCCAGATTCAGTTATTCTTCACAAAAATGCAAAACAAACCTAATTAAATAAAATAAAATCTTAATTAAGTTTTAAATAATTAATGAAATCTCTAATCAGAAGCTTAATTAAATATAGGTTGTTTTTTTTTTAATAAAAATAATTATTTTTTTGTTTTAAAAGAACTTCAAAGAGAAATATAAAACACAAGATCAAAATAAAAATAGAGAATATTTGGCTTTTATTGCTTCTTAGATCAATTTTTTAGTATAAAAATTAAAAATTTTCTACTAAAAATTATTTTATGAAGCAATAAGAAAACTATCACAAATGAAATCTTAATCAATAATTATAGCATACTTAATTTGTGCTACAAAATAATATTCAGATTCATTATTTATCCTAAGAAAATATATAATTTCTGCTTGTAATGTAAAAATGCAAAAAGATACACTGAATCAATTTACATACATACCACTTTATAACATCAAATTTATATATCTAACACCTAAAACTTTAATATTACATGAATACCATCTTATATTATTTTAATATCAAATATACCACTTACATTTCTTTCCTACCACTCATATATTTCATTTCTACCACTCATATTTGGTATGAAAATGAACTATGGGTGGTATGTATGTAATATTAAAGTTTTAGGTGTTAAATATGTAAATAGCATAGTATTAAGTGGTATGTATGTAAATCTCCCTTTTTTAATGTAAAATAAAATAGGGGAACCTAATTTGTTTTTACACCGAAATTTAAAAAAAAACAAATAATTAAAACAATATTCAAATAAGTTATTATACCGAAACAAAATTATAATTTCTGATGAAATAATTCTGCTGTATTTCAAACATAAAAATACATACAAAAACATCATAATCAAATTTTTTGAGGGGTTTATCATACATAATACCACAAAATTTTTATGTATTTACATAATACTTAAATATTCAAAACAAAAAATATAACAAATATTTTTTTTTAATTATATTTGAAATGTAAAAAATAATAATAATAAGTATAAAAATTTAGATATTAAATATATGAATACATTAAAAAAAACCCGTGGCATGTATGTAAATCCTACTTTTTTTTTGTTCACTAACCTAGGGCATCAGCTCATCGCCCCTCTCAGGCCCTCACCAATGCCAAAGCCAATACAAATCTGATCACGTCAAGGCGGCGAAGCCGCCTCCTTTCATCATCTGCTTAAACTCCTTATAATTAACCTTCCCATCTCCATCCACATCAACCTTCTTAATCATTTTCCGGCAATCCTCCACGGTTCTCCCCTGTTTCAACCCAAGCGAAGAGAGAACAGACCTTAGCTCATCCACCGTGATGAAACCATCGCCATTCTGATCGAAGACATTGAAAGCCTCTCTCATGTCTTCTTCCTCGTCTTCGTCGCCGCGTTGCTCGTCCATTATGTTCTGATAGAGCACCCCGAACTCGTCGATATCAATGCAACCGTCGCCATTGACATCGATATTGTCGATCATGGACTGGAGCTCGTCGTCCGGGATGTGGATCCTGAGGTTGTGGAGAGAGTCGCTGAGTTCTTTTTTGGTGATTCGGCCATCGCCGTTGCGGTCGAATAGTTGGAAGACGCGTTTGAGTTCAGCCGCGTCCATGGAGGAGAGGGCGAGGGGTGGGGAAGGAAATGGAGATTCGATTGGCAGGGCGAGGAAATGAGGGAGGGGAGGTTGATAACGAGGAGGAAAGAAAGGAATGACAGTTGTGGATGAGAGGAGTGAGTGGCGAGGAGAGAAGAACGGCAGGGGCTGGAGTTTAAAATTAGTTGACCACGCTCGTAACGGCTACTTGAACTAGCCGTTAGGAAGCCGCGTAGGTTAACGGAGTAATTACATACCCATCATAAAATCCTTTTGTATTGACATATTTAATATTTGAAATTTTAAATTAATCTATATATCATTTTAATTTTTAAATTATAATATATATATATGTGTATATAAAGATATATGTTTTATTTTTAATATATTAATATTAGTAAATTTGAGTATTATATAAGTAAATATAAAAAATTATATTAATTCATATATTGCTAAATTAATTGCATATTACCTTGACTCAATTAGTCTTATAACATGTCTTATCACATCATCAACAAAATAATATTATTGTATACATGCAATTTTTTTATAAATAATGCTCCAAAGTTGTAATTGTGTCCATACAAAAAAATAAAAAATAAAATGATTAACATCTCATAATCAATATAATATCAAAATGTTTCATTTCTCCATAAAAAAGACTCATCAATGGTCACTATATTATGTGATTAATTACATAGATCATGTAAGAATTTTTATAAAAATTTCATGTAATGTAATATCATAGAATGTCTATTTCTAACTAGTCATATGTTATTAGTGGATTTAAAACAATAAAATTTGTACTATTATATTTGATACATATTTAATAACTATGAACTCTTTGTTTCATAACAAGAAATATTATATTAATTAAATTTTATTTTGACAAGCTATAAGTAATATTCTAACTCTGAAAAAATCTTTTGATGAAACTTAAGTAAGTGCTTTCTATAATCAATTCAATTTTTTTTATATAAACCTTTAAAGACTAGACATGTCTTACACTTTTCGACATTGCCTTTCAAATCATATTTGATCTTACAAATTCATTTAGAGCTAATTATCTTTGCTCTTTAAGTCCTACCAATCAGATCCCAAAAGTTATTGTCTTTCATTAATTTCAAGTCATCTTCTATGGGCTCTATCCATTTTTGGGAGTTACCACATAGTTTTACTTGACCAAAAGAGATTGGATCATCTTCCAATCTTATATCAAACTCATATTCTTGGATATACATGTTATAATTAATCAAAATTATTCTCCCCCTAGTAGATCTTCTCAATGGCACTTGAATTTGAGGTTGTTGTGATTCCTTAGTATGAGTAGGAAATAACTTAAGAGCATTTTAATTATTTGGATTTGCAACTTAAGTGACACATACATAATTAATTGAATCTTTTTAGTCATAAATATATGAATAGTAATATAATCATCTTTAAAATTAAAATCCCTAATAATATTATATCACTCCTATTGTATTCACTCTTAATAAACATAGCATTGCTTGCCTCAAAAAACGACCTAAATGAGGAATTATAAAACTTAATACCTCTTGATTTTTTTGAACATCAACAAAATATTAACTTATAGCTTTGAGTATGATTTTCTTTCATTAGACATATATGTTCCAACTCCAATTGGACATCTTTAGACATGAATATGTTTATTCTAGGCTTACTTTATATCCATGAATCATATGGATTTTAACTATTATTTTGCTTAGAATTCTCTTTAGGATATAAATTATAGTCTTTAACATCTTTCCCTAAAATGATTTTGAAAAGGAAGAATGACTTATCATATTTTTAACCAAATTCTTTAGAGTTTAACTTCATCTCTTAGCTATACCATTTTGAATTGGAGTTTGTGTATTAATGACTAATGCCTATTCTGCTAAATACTTTGCAATTGACATGTCATCTAATTCATCATATCTATCATAGTATTCACTTTCGTGGTCAAATTTAATATTTTATTTTTCTTACAAAATTGATTTTCAACTTTAATTTAAAGATCATAAATATTCCTAGTGATTTAGACTTCCATGCAATAATTATAAGTACATATACTAAGAATATTTATCTATGAAAGTAATAAAACACAATTAACCATTCCAAGAAGCTATAAGATTTATTGATTCCAAATATTTAAAAATTTTAAATTAAAAAAGCTATAGGATCACAAATATCAATATATATTAATTTCAAAATGCTTAAACTCAAGTTGTCACCTATTTTATTAATATTTATTATTTTCCTCAATACATTTAATATACATTTTAAAATATTAAAATTTAAGAGAATTAAAAACTTTATCTAACACAAGAATATTTTCAATTCTTTATTTAGAAATATGCCCTAAATGCTTATGCTAAAAAATGAAATAATTCTCAATAGTTAATGTTTGCTTTGTATCAAAAGTACTTGTCTACGAGATTTCGTTAATCTATAAGCTAGATATATCCATTTTTTTTAGATTATCAATTAAAGAATAAATATCAATAACATTTGAATATTAAAAGAGACAAAAAATTTCATTTTCAAATGAATAAGAGTAATCAGTTTTGTCTAGATAATAAATAAAAATTAAATTCACTCTAAATGATGATACATAAAAAGTATCAAATAAATCAAATGTTCAATTGCATTCTAAATATAATTTATATAAGCCAATATCCTCAACTGGAGCTTTGTTTCCATTTCTCATATAGATAATTCTTTTAGCATCAGTTTACACTTGACTACTTATATAAACTCACATGGTTATACTTAATAAATCTGTGTGGAAGAGGTCAGATCGAATCCCTCTGAGATTGATCCCTCTGAGATTGATCATCCAGTGATCGAGAAGCAATAAAGATTACGTATTTCTTGAATCATAGGTAAAAAGATTAGATTTGTCATTAATTTTTATTATCATTTTTATTCTTTTTAAATAAGGGACAATATCAAAATGGAGCAAACATCACACTACTATATTATGTAAAACAATATAACAACTCCACAGTACAACTTAGGGATATAGGAGTCACTACAGAAAGGCAGCTAATTTCCGGCGAAAATAATTTCGACAGAAATTCTAACGGATTTTTTGACGGATTTTTGACGGAAAAATTTTTATGGAGTCCCACGTATTTTTTGATTGGCTTTCCGACGAATTTAATTTTGACGGAAATTCCGACGGATTTCCGACGAAAATTAACTATGTTTAAAAAATTGTTGTAATAAATATTTATAATTATTTATTTTGTTAAATTAAGTTAAATAATTTAGTAACTTATTATCAAATTAAATTATTTAGGTTATAATATAATAATATATTTTATAAATTACATTGTAATATAATAATATATATTTTAAAATTACACTATAATTACATAATTTTAATTTTAATATAAATATTATTTTGACTTTAGATTAATTAGTTTTCAGTTATACTTTAAATATAAAAAAAGTATGTAATTTAGCAGTTTTTCCTCGTTGGCATAATGGTTGAGGGGAGACTAACATCAAATGGCGAGGATTCGAACCCCGCCATAGGTGCCCGCAAGGCGCGCTGGCTAGGCAGGCAAGTCGAGTCGGTAATCCCCAGGCGGACTTGAGGCGCAACGAAGTAGCTTGGGCGGGCTTGTCTGATTAGCTTAGAGGGGGGGGGGGGGGGTGCGCCTGTTCGGGTTAGCTCGAGGGGGTGGGCTGGCTTGGGGGACAGCGGGCTGCCCGGGTTGAAATATTTTTTTTTTAATTTTCTAGCGTAAAAATAATATGTCAGAAATATATTTCAGATGAATTTTATGCTGAAAATCCACCGGAAATATTTTTGACACATTATTAACGCGTGTTTTACTGTCGAAATAATTTTCGTTGAAAATTCGCCGAAATTGCTAATTTCCAATAGATTTTAGCCAGTTCTCCAACGAAAATGACTGTCAAAAAATTATATTTTTCCTGTAGTGAGTTAGACCATGCTAAACACATAAGATATTTGTACATGGACAACACAATATTTAACTTGAAATAAAATATTAGAGATAAGAGTGACACCCTAAAGAGACATGATAAAAGAAGACGAGTAGTATTATTAACATAAATGCACAAACTGCATGATCATTTAATTTCACCAACCATTTGAATATTATTCAATAATTTTCTTTATTGTTGTTGATTTTACCCCCGCCCCCTATTGGGATCAACTTCATCTTGAGCAAGTGGGTTTTTGATGAATTACCAAAGATATCCTTATTATACCAGTCTCTTAATCTCATCCTTGAGTTATCTGCAAGCTTCAACAGTGTGTCCATGACTAAGGCCATCAACATATTTTCTCGAGGGACATTGAGTGGTATATACTCCTCTTCTTGCCAAAACTTGCATCGTGGTACAAGGGGTCTAGGAGGAAGATTTTTCTTTCATTGCGAGAATGAGTTCTCCATTGTAGGGGCATTTTTATGCTTTCTAGGAGTTTGCTCAAATTGCTTCTTGTGGGCATTTATAACTTTATCCATTGAAATTTGTGTCTCTATATGATGGATGAGGTTGGTATATGAATGAATTGTATCTCATATAAGTATTGAATAAAAAAGCCCTAGACGGAGGCCTTCAAAGAAAACTCTTCTCAGCAATTCAGGATCTACTCTTAAAATTTATTGAGCCTTCGTGAAAAATCATTGAAAATGCTTCTTAAGAGATTCTCCTTAATTCTAGCAAATCCAAGAGAGGTAAGAAGAATCATTAGCAATTTTTTAATTAGAGACAAATTGTTTAACGAGCACTTTGGCCAATTTGACAAAAGTGAGAATTATTCCAGCTAGAAGTTAATATAACAATATTCGTGCTTATCCCTTAAGGGTGGCAAAAAAAACTTGGCATAAGAGTGCATCTGAGGCTCACTGGATATGCATGATGGTCTTATAGTAATCGATATGCTCATACGGGTTGGATGTATTGTCATAGGAATCGATACTCGATAGTTTGAATCCTACCAAAATTGGGTGTTGAAGAATGGATTAGTTCAGGGGTGATGACTCTTGGAAATCCTACTAACGATGAGATTATCTTACACCTCCCACGGAGAATTCTTCTCAGACTAATCTTTATATTTCATGTCGTAAGGCTTTGCGAGTGAGCTCAACAATATGTTGTTGGGCTAAGTCCTCGGGGACTACCGGAGGAATACTAGGTTGCCAACCTGAACGTGAAGGATGGGTAGAGCTTACTATGTTAGCAAGTTCATTGTCTTCATGTGACGGAGGATGCATCCTTAGTGGAGGGAGATGAATCTCCATATGAAAATGTTCGGGTTAAATATCTTCAGTCAGTGGTGGATCTCGAGGGAGAAGAATCTCCTCTTGTTGTGCTAGTACCAATTGTCGAATCTCTCGCAGAAGTTGAAGGATCTCATTTTGAGATTCTTCAATCTTTCATATACATTCTTCTAGAGAAAGTCCTGAAGTTTCTTCTCTGATAACATTTTGCCCATCAAGATAAAAAGAGCCAGATGCTTGGTGTCCATGACTCATAGATTGATTTTTGGATTGATGGGTGTTAGAGCGGGATGCTCCCAATATACAATTGTTATGCCTGTCGGCCATTGAAATAATACTTAAGATAGTGGGATTAGATTTCCCACATACAGTGCCAAACTATTGCGTGCTAGAATATATGATGTGATAGTGTAATTCTATGTATAGTGTTGTACAGATATCCAGCTCATACATACATAACATATTTTTTTTTCTGGAAAATCCTGGAAGGCGAAAAATTCATAGTGCCTAGCCCAGTTGAAAATGATTCACTAGAATTTGAGTTGAGTACAATATGCTGACTCGTCCTTGAGGGCGATCATATTACAAATGTCAACCGTATAGTTATAGTCTACTGACAAAAGTCCAATATCACTTGGTGGTTCGGTGGAAGTCTCAATGTTAGTCAGTGATATGGTGGAAGTCTGGCGTCAGGTAGTGGTCCGATAAAAGTTTGGCATCAAACTATGGTCCGGTGGAAGTCTGGGGGACAAATAGTGGTCGAGCAGAACTCCAGCATCATGTGATAGTCTGGTAGAACTCCGGGATCAGGTGGTGGTCCAACGAAACTTTGAGCGTTAGATGGTGGTTCGACGAAACTTCAGGCATTAGGTGGTAGTCCAGTGAAACTCCAGCGTCAAGTGGCAATCTGATGAAACTCCGGCGTCAGGTGGCGGTCCGGCTGAACTCCTGGCTTCAGGTGGTGGTTCGACATAACTTATGGGGTCAGGTGGTAGTCCGATGGAACTCTAGCGTTAGGTGGTGGTTTGGCGGAACTCCGGCGTCAGGTGCTGGTCCGGCGGGACACCGGGTGTCAGGTGGTGGTATGGAGAAACTCCGGACATCAGGTGGTGGTCTAGCGGTACTCCGGGCAGTGGTCGAGGAGGAGCAAGAGGGCAAGAACGATCTCCAATCTTTCTTTTGTTTACTTTGGCTTGGGTGTCCCTTCTCATGAGAAAGGGGAGCTCTATTTATAATTTTTTTAGAGTAACATGGCTTGTAAATAAATGGAAGTTCAAGGGTATTTTGGGAGTGGTTTGGATGGACGACTAATATTGAATCCCTTGATTGCAAACCGTTTATTGGGCATTTGAACATTTAATTAATATTATAATTTAGTGATCTTAGGCTCGTTGGATTTCCCTCGTCGAGCCGCTTGATTCAACTATAAGCATGTCACGTTTTGAAACCATTTGGTAAACCTAATTGTGATTTGAACCTTTCAAGATCGCTTTGGGCCCTTGATTTGGATCCATTTGGGCTCGAATTGATTCGAATTTGGTGTTGTTGGGTTCATAATTCACTAGCTATACAGATTTATTGTTTAGAAGTTTTTGTTGATTTATTTGATTAATTAAAAAAATAAAATAGATTTTTTTTTTTTCAAGATTTGTTTTTGGCACATCACAACAACTGTCAAATGTTGAGTTGAAGTTAATTATCCTTGATGAGTTCTTCTGATGAAAACTCTAGTCATTTTAATGAGTATTTAAATTAGTAGCTAAGTTATGTGGGTGAATAGCCTTGGTTAGAAGGTGAGTTTGTGGCCCTCTCAAGCATCTTGAAGGCTGGCTAAGTACTTAGTTGGATCATGATTAGTAACTTACTTTACTATATTTAGATTCCATCAAAATTTTGATCGGGATGAACTATATGAATATAAATTAAAAGAGAACAATCATTTTAAATGATTATTAATTTGAATGTTGTAAATATTTTTCATATTAATTAACTAATTTATTATTATTTATAAACATTGAATTATAAGAGATATCATTTTATGTAACACAAATCTTATACATAAATTAATATTCAACTGTTTCTATTTATAATATATTCACTCCAATTTTAAAAATATAGCCAAATAAAAATAAAAATGCATGAATATACTCTTTATTTCTTGTTAAGATATTAAATATATAAACAATATAATTTTTTGAAGATACGCACATGAATCAAAATGTAGTTTCCTTTAAAGAAATTTTTTTTACTCTTTAAACTTAAGAAATTTCCATTAAAAAAGGAGAAAATTTTGAGATTTATTTGCCTTAAATAATCATATAAAATTGAGAGAGAAATAATAAGCTTTTATTTGAAATAAATATGATCACACTGTTTAAATAGTGTAAGCTCTAATTAAAATCTTGTTATCTTGTATAGGATCTCGGGAAGTGAACTTTGCTCTAAGGCTATCATGAAGAACACGGGTTATAAAGATAGTTGTAATAATGATTTATGATTAAGCATTATTAGTTGCTGGTTTAATGAGCTGAATCTTGATGGAGAATTCTATGTTAAAAAAAAACTTTGGAAGAAAAAATTTATAAAAAAAAAGAAAGTAGCAGTAAAGTTGTTGATAGAAATTCAAATTTTTGGAGAAGTGTGCGGAGATCCAGGCATAAAGCATCACGTATTTATTTCTCATTTACAGTCCTCACCAATAACCGGGAACTGCAATTAATGCTCATCAATGCCCCTCTCTCCTCTCCCTCCCTCCCCCTCTCTGCGGTCTTCTGTGATGCCATGCCCTTTGCAGCTCAGAACAAGGAAAAAGATGGCTTCTTTGCAGCTGGGAACCGAGTAGCTTGAAGAAAAAGATGAGCCTTTTAGTTTTTGACCAGTTCCTTCTTCCTGGTATGGGCTCTTCATCTTTTCTTCCTTTCTATAGTACCAGCTCAGTGATAAAGAAAATTTGATTACGAAGTTATGGATAATGCCCTGCAACCCATGATAACATAGAGGAAGAAAGAAGAAAGAACCGAAAATTTCTTCTTGGAGATAATTCCATTCTTCTGGTCTTTACAATGGGCTCAACAAGAAGCAGAGTCTTCACTCAAGCTCTGACCTTTTTGCTCTCAGCTGCGTCTGTAACCGTAGGAGTCTCAGCCCTCGGCTCAATGTCCTCCATTGCTGTCTCCTACGGTGAGAATGGCCCAGTCTTTTGCGCTCTGGTCCCTGATGGCTCTCATCTTGTTCGCTGTTTTGGCACTGATGCTTCTATTGTATATGGCGCCCCGTCAAGGCTTCCTATGCTTTCACTCACAGCTGGTGATAGCTTTGCCTGTGGGCTTCTCTTGGATACAAACCAGCCTTATTGTTGGGGAAACAACTTCTATGTAGAGATGGGAGTTCCTCAGCCAATGGAAGAAGGAGCTGCTTACTCAGAGATTAGTGCAGGTGATCACCATCTCTGCGGCATTCGTAAACAGCACAGAAGATTTCAAACCAGCGTTTCATTGATTGATTGCTGGGGTTATAACATGACTGCCTCTTTGAAGTTCAACGGCGAAGTTACATCCATAACAGCTGGATCTTTATTCAATTGTGGCATACTTGTTCGAAATAGAACTGCATTCTGCTGGGGGGATGAGACAGGAAGCAACATTATCAGTCTAACTCCGCGGAATTTGAGGTTTCGATCCATTTCAGCTGGAGGCTATCATGTTTGTGGGATATTGGAGAATTCTCGGGTTTTCTGTTGGGGAAAGAGCTTAGCAGTGCAAGAAGATGTTGATTTGGCGCCTGTTGATCCAATGCTTTCAGTTGTTGGAGGAAGATTTCATGCCTGTGGGATTAAGAGTGTGGATCATGAGGTTACTTGCTGGGGATTTTGGCTTAAGAGCAGTGTTCCGCCGCCGAAAAATACAAAATTGTATGAAATTGCTGCTGGAGATTATTTCACTTGTGGTGTTCTTGCAGATTCTTCGCTTGCTCCGCTCTGCTGGGGAACAGATGGTCCTTGGTCTATACCAATGGCAGCTTCACCTGGGATATGTGATTCAAATCCTTGCGGCCCCGGATTCTTTGAGTTTAGCCATCTGAACTTGCCTTACAAGTTCTGCAGGCCAGTGAACTCTAGAGTTTGCTTGCCATGTAGTAATGACTGTCCTGAGGAGACTTATCTGTTAAGCTCCTGCAATGCTACTTTGGATCGAAAATGCCAGTTCAATTGCACAAATTGTGTTTCTACTGAATGCTCATCATTCTGCTTGCAGAAGAAATCCACTACTCAAAATATGTCTTCTCTTCAATTGCCAATCTTTATCTCAGAATTGGTCTTTGGAGTGGTGTTGGTGAGCTCGGTATCTTTGGTGGCTTGCCTCTATGTTCGATATAAATTACAAAGATGTAAATGTGGGGCAAATGAACTGAAAACTGTAAAGAATCGATCTTGTTCTTTCCACAAGGAGTTGGTGAAGATCCAACCTGATCTGGAGGAGCTGAAGATTCATCGTGCTCAGATGTTCACTTTTGAGGAATTGGAGAAGGCCACAGGTGGATTCAGTGAAGAATCCCAAGTTGGAAAAGGAAGTTTTTCCTGTGTTTTCAAAGGAGTTTTGAAAGATGGAACAATTGTTGCAGTAAAGAGAGCTATAAGAGCTTCAGATCTGAAGAAAAACTCCAAAGAATTTCACACTGAACTCGACTTGCTCTCGAGGCTGAACCACGCGCATTTACTGAACTTGCTAGGCTATTGCGAGGAAGGCGGCGAAAGGCTTCTTGTTTATGAATTCATGGCTCATGGTTCTTTGTATCAGCATCTTCATGGAAATGAACCAAGCTTGAAGGAGAGATTAGATTGGGTTAAAAGGGTCACCATTGCTGTCCAAGCAGCAAGAGGAATTGAATACTTGCATGGCTATGCCTGCCCCCCAGTCATTCACAGAGATATCAAATCTTCAAACATTTTAATTGATGAAGAACACAATGCTCGAGTCTCTGATTTTGGTCTTTCTCTTCTCTGCCCAACTGATAGCAGCACTCCTTTATCTGAACTTCCTGCTGGAACACTTGGCTACTTAGACCCTGAGTACTACAGGCTTCATTACCTTACCACCAAATCTGATGTTTATAGCTTTGGTGTTCTCCTCTTGGAAATTCTCAGCGGCCGAAAAGCCATTGACATGCATTTTGAAGAAGGTAACATAGTAGAATGGGCTGTTCCTCTGATCAAAGCTGAGAATATCACAGCAATACTCGATCCAGTTCTGAAACCTCCAGCTGAGGAGGAAGCTTTGAAGAAAATTGCTACCATTGCTTGTAAATGTGTGAGAATGAGGGGAAAGGATAGGCCATCAATGGATAAGGTGACTACTGCATTAGAAAGAGCTCTTGCTCTTTTGATGGGAAGCCCATGCAATGATCAACCAATATTGCCTACTGAAGTTGTGTTGGGAAGCAGTAGATTGCACAAGAAGGCGTCGCAAAGATCTTCGGCGCAGTCATACTCAGAGACCGATATGATCGATGCCGAAGATCAGAGAATCGAATACAGAGCTCCTTCATGGATTACATTTCCAAGTGTGACCTCTTCGCAGAGGCGAAAATCGTCGGTTTCAGAAGGAGATGTGGAGGCTGTGAAGAATGCAGAAGGGAGAAGTCTGAGATGCTTGGAGGAAGAGATAGGACCAGCCTCTCCTCATGAAGAGTTGTTCTTGCAGCATAACTTCTGAGTAAGTGTTTGGATTGTGAAGTGTAAGTATCTATGATTTTATGAGAATAGCTCTTCTGAAATTTTCTTAAACCTTTGTGTTTTATTGTTTTTGGGGGTGTATTCTCTGATCACATGTTGAGCTGTTGGACTATGAGTTTGTCTTCTATGATGATTAATGAGATGAGATTGTAACTTGCAAGGATTGTAAAGGATTTATGAAAATTATAAACAAGTCCTCATTCTCCATGTGAAAGGGGTTCGAGGGCTGAGAAAGCTAAAGAACTTGTTGCATTTTTTCGACAAATGCTACTAATAGTTAGCATTAGTCATCATTTTGTCAAAATCATCAGACTTTTGCCATCCGATCATTATTGTCTAGCCATTAACATCTAATCTTGTTGATGGATTTTAATTTTTTGTTTATGGGCGGGCACCCAATTTCTGTAATCCCTGCAATTGGAATCAAATAATTGTTATATCGTCATCTTCACTTGTGGACAAGAGTGGACTCTTATATATTTGATTATATAGTGGACTATTGCAAGTGGGCCATACTCGTAGTTTTTTTTTTTTTAATCTTTTGAGTTTTCCATATAAAAAAAATTCATATTTCTCATGACTTATATCTGTAATTCTGTATGTATGGGATCTTTGTATAAATCTAAGAAATTAATATGCACCATGCTACCACAAGTTTTAAGCATCTAAAAAGTATATGTTTAGAGCTTATTTCAAACAAATTTGTCAAGTTGATTTGCTCCGATTAAATCATGTAAAGATAATTGTTTGGTTCTAAATATAGGCTTCATTTGTGATTGTTTTTTTACTATTTTGTAAAGCTATTTTTTAGTACAAAAATTTTATTTTATAAAGTAGGAAAAAAATAATGATCTAAAGCTATCTCAAAAAAACCATAATTTAATTATAGCCAAATAGCAATGATTTCATAAAGTATATATATATATTCTTATATTCAATTGCCTATTTTCTTAACATGTGAAAAAAATATCATGAAACATATTATGTAAAAGGAGATATTTTCTGAGCTCTGTTAGGGTTTGTTGGTGTTCCTGCCTTTGCTGCTCTCCCGTCGCCTCCCGGCCGGGGGACCTCTCCCCATGGCCGTGAATGATTTTCCACCGCTACACTCTTCTTCCACCTCTATAGCTCCTCCTCAAGTCTCTTCTAAGTTCTCCCACTCCCTATCCTTTGTCCCCACGCAGAATCTCACTGCTCAGTTCAATGCTGGATCTGCAGAATGGTCTCTTTCGTTGGTTGGGTACTCGATTACGAAGCCCTTCTTTCTGTGATTAAAAAAGCTTGGCCACTTAAAGGATCTATTTCTCTGCTAACCATGGATGAGGGATTTTTTTTGATCAAATTTTTCGCGCTTGAAGACTACGAGCACGCGTGGATGGGAGACCCATGGTTCTTCTTTGGGAAGCCTTTCATCCTACAAAAATGGACTCCGGATTTTGTTCCAAAACGTGAAGAATTTCCTTACATCCCCCTTTGGATTAAAATCTTGAACCTGCCGCTTTCTCTCTGGACTCCGGAAGGTATATCTAAACTTACTAGCTGTGTAGGTATTCCTATAGTCGTTGATGCTCTTACTGCGGCCAAGACCCGTTTGACATTTGCGAGAGTATGTGTCCAAATCACTAGTAATTCTCTACTACCTGAGGAAATTTTTTATTGTGTTGATGGTAAATCATTCCCCTTGACAATACAATATGATCGGAAGTCTGAATGTTGTACACAGTGCGGTTCAATCATGCATCCCCCAACCTTATGCCCAAAAGATCCAATTTTAAAAACCCAAACTACCGCTAAGCCAAGAGGTAGGAGTACAAGTCGAAAGCCGCGTCTTACTCCTCCCAGACTTTTCATCCCCAAACCTCCTCAACCACTAAAAATAAACCAACCTAGCCAACCTTTACCTCCTCAGTTATTTATCCTACATGAAGAGCAAAACCCACATCCTGGAACTATTCTACCGAACTTAAACTCACCTTCTAGAGAAATCCATGACATCACAGAAATCATTGCCCATACAAAAGAGCCCGCCTTTATAAGCACCAAAAACAAATTTGACGCCTTGAATGACCAAGACAAATTGGAAGAGAGTCATCCTCCTCCTCTTCTCCACAACCTTCCTACCAACGGTGCCTCTATTGTCAATGCAATCACTACCAATCCAAACCATAGCAGCCCACCACAGACATCTCCCCGCAGTCACCAACCTAACATACCCAGCTCAACCAATGAAACCTCCACATCTAGCTCTAACTCCACCAAAATACAGCAACCTGCTAGCTAAAATCAGAAACAAACTAGAGGCAAAAAAGACAAAAAAGCCTCTCCCCCAAACTCAAAGTCCCAATGACCTTACCCAACATAGTAGCATGGAACTTACGTGGGTTCAATAACCCAACCAAAGTGCTTAGCTGCAAAAATTTAGCCCATGCTAACCAAATAGACCTTTCTTTATCCTAGAAGCCAAAATCACCCAAACCAACTATAATAACCATTGGTTCCTTGCCAATCACAAAATTTTCCTGCATGAAGCCACTTGTGACAACTTATGTTACTCTAGTTCGGGTCGTATATGGGTTAAGTGGAATGAGAAGTCTGTCAATTTTGCTCCTCAACAAATGTCTAACCAATTTATTCATGGCGTTATCTTTGTTAACTGCAAAACCATTTGTGTTGTCACCGCTATCTATGCAAGTAATTCAAACTTTGAAAGGCAGTCTCTTTGGAAGAGCATTCAAGAGACTGCTAGTTTTATTAATACCCCCTGGGCTATTATTGGGGATTTCAACTGTTGTCGTAATCTGGATGAAAAACTTGGTGGCAACCCCCTCTCCTATGCCAAGCTTGGTGTTTAATGCTGGTTTGCAGGATCTTTCATCTGTGGGGCATTTCTTTACTTGGCACAATCAGCAACAGCACAACCCTATCCATATTAAGCTTGACCGTGTGCTGGTAAATGATGAATGGCTGGTATCCTTTTGTAACTCTTTCTATAAAGTGGACAAGCCTGATTGTTCTGACTACTCACCTTTAATTCTGTTGAATACTGCTGATTCCAAAAAGGTCACCGCTTTATGTTTAAAAACTACTGCATTAAACACCCGGAGTTTTGGAGCACCCTCTTAAATGTTTTTTTCTCTTACCAACAAGAGCAGTCCTTTAAGCTCTTTCAGCTTCAAGATTAAGACTCTTAAAAACATTTTGAAGTGTAAGCCTTGGTCCAATGCCAACACCATTCAAATTCAAATCGATTCTCTCAAAGACCAACAGCACATTGTGACTTCTCAACTCCAAACTAATCTTTTGGACCCTTCCCTCAACTGCTGCCTGAAGGATATTAATACTAAGTTAGCTTACTATCAAGCAACTCTCACTAGTTGGATGACTCAAAGAGCTAAGGTGAAATGGCTTACCAACGGGGAGGATGATCTCAAGTTCCTCTATTCCAAAATCAACATCTCTCAAAATCACAACTGTATCAAGGAGAACACAAATGAGCATGGTATCTTTTCTCTCCACAAAGATATTTCCAATGTTTTCATTAGACACTACAGCAAACTTTTTAACACCCCTGCCCCCACCATTTCCAACCAAACCTGCCAAGCAATTCTTGTGGGCAAACAGATCCCAAGCCACCTAATTTCTAACCTCACTGCACCGATCACCATGGAAGAAATTAAGAACATTGTCTTCTCTGGCAAGCCCAACTCTGCTCCTAGACCGGATGGATTCACTTTCGAATTTTATAAAGCTACTTGGAATACCATTCAAACCCATATGTGCAAAGCTGTTTCCTCCTTCTTCAACACTGGTTACATGGCCAATCAAATCAAAGCCACTGCCATTGTAATTGTTCCCAAACATTCTCATGCCAGTAATGTGAAGGACTTTAGACCCATAGTTGTTTGTAATGTTATCTATAAGATTATTGCAAAAATCATTGCTAATAGGTTGAAGGAGGTGATGCCTTTCATTATCCATCCTAGTCAAGGTGGCTTCATCCATAAAAGGATTATTTTTGATAATATTCTTCTTGCCGCTGACATTCTTGACTATTTCAACCATAAGGCCAAGCAAAAGTATTTTTGTGCAAAATTTGACATCACCAAAGCTTTTGATATGGTTTCCAGAGACTTTCTTTACTAAAGACTTGAGGCTAAAGGATTTCCTGAAATGTTCATTACTTGGATCAAGGCTTGCACTATGGATGTGCACTTTTCTATTTGTATTAATGGGACGCTTGAAGGGTATTTTAACTCCACCTCTGGTATTAGACAAGGATGCCCTTTATCCCCTTACCTCTTTAACATTATTATGGATGGGTTGTCTTCTTGTTTTGATTTGGCAGTTGCTAACAATTCTTTCAGTGGCATCTCGGTTCGAAACTGCTCTATTTGCCACCTTATGTTTGCAGTTGATCTCCTTGTATTTGGGTCGGCCACCACCAGCAATGCTCATGCCCTCAAATCTATTCTTTGCAATTTTGCAGTTGTTACTGGTCTTCATATTAACCCCCAAAAGAGCTCTATTTTGATATCCAAAGATGCACCTCTAGCTTCAAACATCTGTGCAATCCTAAACATACAACAATCTTACACCCCTATGACTTATTTGGGTTTGCCCATTTTTTACAAAAAGCTTAAAGTTATACACTTCCAGCCTCTCTTGCAAAAAGTTTCCTCTCTTTTAGATGGTTGGAAAGCCAAGACTTTGTCTTTTGCGGGTAGGGTCCAGTACATCAAATTTACCATAAGCACACTCTGGCTTACTAGATTCGTGGATCCATAATACCCAAAAGCTGCTGCAAACAAATTAGTCGTATGTGTTCAAGGTTCACTTTTTTTGGCAACATCAATTTAAGAAAGCTCCAAACTGTTTCCTGGAAGCAAACTTGCTTTCCTAAACAAAATGGTGGTTTGGGTATTCCGTCTTTTGATTCCCTGTACCATAGCTTTGCTTGCTCTATTATTTGGAGGTTTTTAAACACCAACAATTTGCTTTTTAGTTGGTGGAGAGCTATATACCATTCTCTATGGAACTCTATGGCTGTGAATTGCTCTCAATATTGGAACTTCATGAGTAAACAAGCTGCTAGTATTAAAAACTGTATCTCTTTTTCGGTTGCCCCGACTAGCTGCCTTTTTGTCATTTGGGACCCTTGGTGTGGGGGTGTTTCTATTGCTGATTATTTGAAAGAACAGAACATGATTGCTGGATACACTCAGTATTTTGACTGGAAAGTTGCTGAAATTATTTGAGGAGAAAATTGGGCTATCCCAAGCTTTTTTGATAGCCATATATCCTCTCTCATCCTTGCTGTTAACATTGCCAGCCAAGAGGAGAGTCATTACTGGCTTGGCAAGCAGAATCCTAAGTTTGCTGACTTTCGAAACCAATTTTTTAGTAACCTTGTTACTGTTAACTGGTACAAATTTATTTGGCATAAGAAAGCTTCTCTCCGTTTTTCGGTTTATGCTTGGCTTGCTTTTAAAGGAGGACTGAAAACTTCTTATGTCTTAGCTATCCGTGGGATTACCAATCATAATACTTGCTGTTTCTGTCACTGTGATAAGGAAACTCTCTCCCACTTATTCTATGACTGCAGCTTCACCTTTAATGTTGTTAAATTCTTGCTTCCCAGGCTGAATTCTCTTTTGATGAAACCAAATTTATATCAAGTTTATGATAGTATATTTGAGAATGGTTTCAACAACCAAATTAAATCTTATTTTCTGCTATCCGCTTCTGCCACAATTTATCACCTTTGGAGAGCAAGAAATGAGCGGATTTTTGGTGGAATTATTGATAATCAAGACACGGTAATAGCCAAAATTAGAAAAGCTGTTTTTCTCAAAACTTATGGCTGTAAGCATACTTGATACCATTGGATTGGCTAAAGTTATATAGCCGATGGCTGAACCTACTGCTGTTGTTTTTGCTGCCTTCTGTTTTGGGGCGCCTGTAAATTTTGTCTCCCTTACAGGTAGCTTGGTTGGTATTTTTGAAAGGACAATGATGAATACTAAAATCTCAGCTACCCCTTAGACGGTCAATTGGCAACCAGAGATTTTTGGTCTGGCCAGACCCGCTCGTGAAACTGACTCTTTCGTGAATGCTAGAACTTCCCGAGTCCTTTAGGCTTTTAGCCTCTTAGTTCTCTCATATGTTGTGTATTTTTACTTTTTTTAGAACTCCTCATCTCCGTTTTTTGAGATTGGGAGTTATAATTTATGTTCTTACTTTACTTGTAATCTTTTTTGATATATGAAAGGGCTTTGCCCCAAAATTTCCCAAAAAAAAAATCATTTAAAAAAAATTAACTGAGAGGAATGTAGAAATCAAAGAGATACAGCAGATTTGAGATCTTTTAAATATCATTAAAAATTTTAAAAATAATATTTGAAATGGATATGTACGATGGCTTGTCATTTACTCTGCATTAAGATAATGGATTGTGATCTTTTTAAATAATTTAATTAAAAAATCAATGAATTCAAATCCATTCATCCAAAATGAATTTAATAATTTATAATTACCAGCTACACAAATACTTTAAATAAATATTTCAAAAAATAAAAAATACTTTTATATTGAATAAATAATCATTATTCATTTTTTATCATCTTTGTGATCATTCAGGATAATAATTTTTGTCATGATAAAAAAAAGAAAATATCATAAATTTTAAAATATTTAAATTTATTTAAAATAAATGCAATATAAAAATTAATTTATCATTCATATATCTTAAAATAAATTTAAAATTATTGAAAAAAACATCCTAATTAAATTTTGATAAAAAAATAAATTTTAATGTAAGAAAATTCTTTAAGGAACTTTTTGGCCAAATAGTCTTTTTTTTTTTTTTAATTAGTAATGCCCTTCCCAAAGCATGAACTGCGGCCATGTGAAACCATTGTTTGAAATCCTACGTGGCATTGGTAATATCCCATCCTCACCCTCTGCCCACCAATCACATTCCTCCATTCCAGCTGCCCCATATCCTCCCCATCCTCCCCTACATTTCCCCCCTCCCCCTTTATACCACAAACAAAACTCCCACTCATTTCTTATCCCCATCAATGGCCACCACCTCTCTCCACTCCCTCCGCCTCCCACAACTCCATCGCCGCCACCGCCTCCGCCACCACTTCCCCTCTTCCTCCATCAACCTCACTCTCTCCTCCTCCACCACCACCTCATCCCCTATCCTCACTTTCGACTCCCTTGCCAGCCACCTTGCTGCCTCTGACTTCCGCCAGGCCGATGAGGAGACTCGTCGTCTCCTCATCGTCTTGGCGGGTGAAGCTGCCCAGAAGCGCGGATATGTTTTCTTCTCTGAAGTGCAATTCATCGCCGCCGATGACCTCCGAGCCATTGATGATCTATGGAGCCGCCACAGCGAAGGGCGTTTCGGATATAGCGTGCAACGAAGGTTGTGGGAGAAATCACGACGGGATTTCACCAAATTCTTCATCAACATAGGGTGGATGCGCCGAATGGAGACCGAGGTGGAGCAATTCATCTATAAGTCTTTCCCTGGGGAGTTCATTTGGGAGCTCGGCGATGAGACACCGGAGGGACATTTGCCGCTCACAAATGCGCTCCGAGGGACGCAATTGCTCGGGAGCATTCTCACTCATCCGGCATTCGAGATAGAGGAGGTGGTGGAGGGGGAGGAGGAGGAGGAGGAGAATGGTGAGAAGGACAAGGAAAGGGGAAAGGCTTTGAGTAGTAGTAGGAGGCTGAAGCCTGATTACTCCTTTTGAATTTTAGAGGGGTTTTACTTATTCAGGATACAAAAGTTGTTTGCTAAGGAAAGAAGGTGAAGAACCAAAAGAGTCGATCGATCAACTGAATTTGGATATATAGCTATAGTTTGATATTTTTAATGCTTTATTTTTCTTTTAATAATTTGGTTTATGAAAGTTATCTCTTACTCACTTTGATGTTTAGTTCATTATTATTGGCTGTTTTATGTTGCTTTCTGTAACCTAATAACCAATACTTTATAATTAATGGTGCTACTTTGTAGTTTTTGGGTTTTGGCTGTTTGGGTAGCTTTCTCTCTATTTTTTTTTTCATATTATAATTATAGAGTACTGTTTTTTTACTATTTTTTCATTATTTTTTTTAAAAAAAATTGGTTAAAAGTTATTTTTAACAACTAGAATTTATAATGTATAACAATTTTAAGATAGCAATTATTTATTTTTTTAAATAATATATTTATAATATTCATAATAACTTTTTTTTTTAAATTCTCCTCATAGTAGCTTCATAATTAATATCACAAATATTCTCAAACAATAATAATATTTAATTTACCAAAGAATTGTGAAATTAATTATGATGAATAAATTAGTATTATGAACAAAAAATAAAGTTGTATTTAAAACCTTTAAATCTTTAAGTATTATTTAAACTTTTAAGATTTAGAAAAATTAATCTTTTTTTTTTTTTTTGAACATTTAGGTCATTTAAGAAAAACTTAAACACACAACGCATACACAAAGATTCCAACCCAAGATATCTTAGTTGAAAGCCTAAGCTCTCAACCAATAGGCTAAGATGAGATGTGCAGAAAAATTAATCTCAATCAATGATATTATTTTAAGAAAAGTTAATTTATTTGATCTTAAATTTCATCCAAATCCTTTCTAACTATTGCTTAAAATTTATTTTTCATAGTTTTAGAAAGGTATGTGCCATTTTAATTCCATACTTTTTTTATTAACTTATTATTTTTTTAAAATTTTAATGATCTTAAAAATTTATAATTTCTTTCATCATACAAATTCAATTAAATATCAATTTGAAATTTTACTCAATAAAATCACAAAATTTTAAATGTATCTGTATTTTCAACTTTATCTTAAAAATATTAAAATAACATAATTCTATTATAAATAATTATAAAACATTTAATTTATATTACATCTAAAAGAAAATGGGGGAAATACATTCAAAATTTCTTAAAAATAAAAATAAAAAATTTACTAGAAATCAATGAAAATTATTTTAAAGAGTTACAAAAAGTATTTATTTAATTCACTGAATGAAATTTTACGACACTTTAATGCACAAACATGTTGGCTATTCCATGCTGAAAACAAAACAAAAATCACAAAATCAGAAAGCAGTGTAACCTAACAAAGCATGGCTTGCTAACGAGAAATTATTCTGTGAGTACTGACAGGAAGAATCATTCAGACATAAGAGTGTACACTGCGTATAAATTTGTATATAGTATGTATCAAATTTTTATACACTATTTACACTCACAATCTGAAGGATTTTTCCGTCCGAACTCCACCCAAAATAATTTCTACTTGCTAAGATATGCTACAGCAGCAGCATCTGGACACAGGATTGCAATGCCTACCTACCACATGGACTGTTTAATTGCCAGATGATTCATTGGAAGTAGCTTTGCTGCATTAAAAACAAGCAGAGGTGTCAGTCAATTCAAGCAAAAGTTTATTTAACTAATATGTTTAGTACCAGTTCTCAAAGCTCTTGAAAAATTTAGATGAATTTTAACAATGATAATTTTGCTTTGAGATGAATAATACAACACACCTTGCTCTATTGATTGAAATCTTTAACTATCAACTAGGAGATACTAAACTTGGAGCTTGCGAAGCGTAGGTGAAATGTGTGAGATTGTCTTAATTGACTCAAAAAGTTTGGAAAAAAAAAAACACTTCGAAGATGAATATAATAATAAAAAGAGTTGGTTTGTCATTTATGTATTGCATGCAAAAAAAAATAATAATTCAAAAAATTTAAAATCCATCATGAACCAATAAAGAAAAATCATGAATTTCAAAGCCCATTTTGACCCAATTTTTATCCAATTCTGATTTTTTGTAAGTATGTGAATTGATAAGACTACTAGTTTTATGCGAGCGTTTGGGACATTTTTCAGACAAAATTACTGGAGAAGAAAGCATTATACAGAACGAAAAAAAATGATGTTTACAATTTTTTTTAATAATTCCGATTCTCCTATGTTTCAATATTAGAAATAGGAATATAAGCAACTTCTTATTGCTAAAGCCAGGTCAACCATAGCAAACCGATTTTTTTTTTCCTTAAAACAGAGGGGTATATTTGGAGAAATTATTCTATGCGGAGATCGGACGCAGGACGCAGAACTCGGTCCAGAGATCAACTAGAATGTGCCATGTAAGCAGTACCGAGCACAGGGTGACATGGCACATTCTGGTTGGTCTCTGGACGGCGTTCGGTATCCCGTCTCCGCACAAAATAATTAATCATATATTTGATACTCAAATAAAGCTTTTTGCATAAAAGCTAAAGTCAACTATATAAATGAAATCAAATATTTGCTCAAATAATAAGGATTTAGGGGAAAAAAAAACGTCAGATAAAGCTGTAACCTTAAAAAAAATTACAAAATTAACTGAAATATACTAGACTTATTTTTTAGCAGTTTTAAACAGAGACAGAGATATACCTCTTGGTGCTTGTCAAGCACAGGGGCAAAGTCGCCTGGTTTGCTTATGGGAACCATCACATGAAAGCATAGAGTCTGTTTGAGAGTATAAACATGCCCCAGGATACTGAAAATCCAAAATAAATAAAACACAAGTTAATACTGATAAAAGGCACTTTCTTCCACAAGTTTTGAAACTTGGATATTAACAAAATTAACACCCAATCATCTTCATTTGACATATAACCAACGAAATGTTGAAAATCATAGTAAAATTGCAACCCATATTCTTCACTTACATTAAATTTTCAAAGAGTTTGTAATGGGTTCAACGGCGTTTGTTTAGGCTTGGTGTTTCTTAAATGGTCAAATTTTGGGAGGCATGCATGCATTTTCCCTACTAACAAATATAGAATTACAGGAAAGAGTGGAGTAATAATGTGAAGAAATGAGTTCGCAAGGAAAATATTGGCACAAGAAAAAAGCTACCACCTGCACATGAAAACACTACTACAAAAACATATACATTATTTTCTTTTTCAATACTTTTCCGTGCATAGCCTGATGATTTTTTTTTTTTTTTTTTGAGGAAAATCACAACTAAGAGTAATATCTCAACGATAGCAGATTATATACATGAAAGAAAAAATCATAGAATAACAAAAGGTAAATCATTTTCAATAATTGAAAGCTTGATGATTTCACCAGGCAGATCAATCATTATAGTTAAAAGTAAATTCCTTTTAATATATTTTCATATAAAAAACATAAAATTATAATAACATATGAAATGTGCGAACAATTCTTCGCAGCTAATTATTTATTGCATTTGGTCATGATTTTAGTCAATAATTTATCCTTTGCGTCTGCATGTAAACATATATAAAGAAGAAGGAATCAAACTGGTTGCATGCCAAATAGAGAATAAGCTATTGCCATTTTCCAGTTCTGGAGTTCAATCATTAATGCCCCTGGGAGGTTAATTTTATTATTTAGTGGCATGTGTGTAAGAAATTATTAAAAGTGATATTGATCTCATGCATAGATGAATAAAGACCTAGGATAGATCTTTAATTGGGCAGCTTGTATGTTACTATATCATAATCTTCAAACTAAGCAATCGGATTAGTTTGGATTTGGATGATGATGATGATGATGACATACAAGTACATAAACAAAATATTTTGTTTTAGAAGGTGATTCATAGTTTGCAACTCAGCTTTTGGTATTTTAATTACCAATTGACGCAAATGGGTGATTATATTTTAAATTGTGTGATCAGAGACCAATAAAAAGGTACACCTTTAAAGGCAACTTATCCTTACTTTCTTAATTTTAAAACTAGTATTGAATTTTAGATATTATAAAATACAAATAGAGAACAATGCCTAACAAGCAAGCAAAAGTTAATTTGAAAAAAGTGAAGAGGGCATGGGTTACTAAGATTAAAGAGCAGATAAAAGGGCAGTTCTTAAAATAATTATTGAAAGAAACAAAATCCTCAACATGGTCAAGTCGCCTGGACTAAAATATCCTAGACTCTAGGGTTTGTGACCTCACTTCCAATTAACTTTCAAAATGCAATAAGAAATAATGGTTTTAAAACTTGATTACTTCTGATCGTGAAAAATTGGGTTTCAATAGTTTCAACAGATTCTTTAATGGGAATGATCAGTTTCAGCCCAATTACTTAATCATAATTTTTTTCAAAGAATATTTAAAAGATAACAATCAAAATATTGGAGCACAAAGGTGTCAATTTTTGACACGACCCGAACCCGACCCGGAAAAATCCGGGTTAGGGTCAACCCGAATCCGAAACGGGTCAGGTTCGGGTTCAACAAATCAACCCGTTTTAAAAATCGGGTCGGGTTCGGGTTGACACAGCAACTCGAAATTGACCTGAAATTGACACGAAAACTGCTATTTGACCCGGAAACTCGAGATTGACCCGATTTTTTACCCGAAAACTAGCAATTTTAGGTCAACTTCGGGTCATTCGTGTCGGGTCGGGTTCGGGTCAGGAAACCCGGCCCGTTTTTAAAAACGGGTCGGGTTCGGGTTGACCCGAATAGTGCCGGGTCAGTTCCGGGTTCGACCCGAACACGATCCGTTGACCCGAATTGACACTCCTAAACACAACCAATAGAATTACTTAGCTTCGATTGCAGACAACTAAAAACCCAGAACATGTGATTTGGATTGATTTCAGAGCATGACTTAAACTATAAGTTACCATGGCTTTAACTATGTTGATGAAAATTAAAATTCCAAGAAATAGCTTCATCCATACCAAGCTTATTGCAACTATTCCCTTCTAACCACTAAATTATCTAAATAAATAGGCACAAGTTTGAAAGATAATTAATAAACAAACATAGCAGAAAAGTTCCCTATAAATTTCAAAATAACCATCCTTACATCTAATAAAAGGTTCACCTCAACCAATTGGATGTATGAGAAGAGCATTTTTCTGCTGGTATATTCTCAAAATTATTTGCATAATCCAACTGACCAAATATTTTTCAAGTGCACAAGTTGAGGGTTCCATCATACCAAGGCCCAAAGTCTCTCTGGTTCAAACAGTTATTGAGTCATTTTGCACTTAATGTAAGGCATCATTATGTAGTCTAATAATACACCTACGTTTAGAGTGGAATAAAGTACCATATCCTTCGGGGCATTGTCCGCTACTTCAGCAGGTTGATCAGCTCCCATGCTAGCAAAACACGAGCCCTTGCATCTCATATATTTCTCCAGCCTGCGATGAAGTTGCATGCTTCACCTTAGTGCCAGTTACTTTAGTAGCACAAATATACACCAATGGAAAGAGAGGGGTATCATAGCTGATGCTATTAAATTAGCCAAATATAAATATGATCATGCCGGCGATATATGATAAATCGCAAAAAAGGATAAAGTTAGAAATATGCAAAGGCAATAGACAATTTAGATGAGAGATTTTACTTTTTAGTCATATCCGCATTCATGACATGCCTTCACAAATTGCATCCTAAAAAGAAGCTCTATTAAAAATGAATTATTTAAATTATGTACATTATAAGAAAGATGTCCGGTGATATAGGATAAACTGATTAAAGTATTATTCTTCTGAATTTAACTAACATGCCTCCAGGTACAAATCTCTTGTTGCCAGGTGATAGAGCTTGTTCTTATATTCCCGTCCTGATTGCTTTTTGTTCCTCACTTAACTTCGCCAAAATGCATCCCATTACAAACTACTTATGCATTGTTCTTTTTTTATCATCAACTTTATTAACCCTTTTTTTAATACAAAAATCTTGAATTTAATCATTGAAAATGCATATTATTAAAAACACAACGCCTTTTTAAAATGGCAAGAAGGTAAGAGAAAAAAGTATCATTTAATTGTATGGGAGAAATTTATATAAAGGATTCAAGTGTTACAAAGAATTTAAATTGCATGCCATAGTAACGATTCTTTGAATTACAACAAATCATTTCTTAATTGCTAAAATCTATGGCAGTTTTAGTTGCATTAGCAAACTAATACTTTCGCCACTATACTTAACATTTCACCACTTACTACATGACGCCATATATAAGGAAAGAAAGGACAGATCACATGTTCTTATAATTACAACAAAACAATCACTATAGAATACAGTTGATACCAACATGAAATAACATCGGTAGTTCAAATTAATTACTCAATTTTAAATTTGAGGAGATCCTGAACTTTACGTTTGTTATTTTTGTATGATTAGCCTGAAAAGGCTAAAGGCTACCCATTTTCAGCATCACATGCATATGCATGATCTTTAACGTTAATCAAAGAGGTAACTTCAGAATCTCATGCACGCAGTTAACATGCCAAACAACTAAAGACATTCAAAAAATCAAGACCGTTAAAATATGATTTTCAAGATGTAAACTAACAAAACCTTAAAAGATAATAACTGGACAAACAGTTCACATTTACATCAAAGAATAAGATGACAATAAATCACACAAATTTTCTATAAAAAGGAAAAGAAGAATTGAAATATATACCCAAATTTGACTCTCTAGTACAAATTTATGTGTAAATTTATTACCCTTAGAATTAAAATTTAGCACAGTCCTTTGTAAAAAGGCCTATGGCAACAATAACGCTTCCCGAATAATAAGAACTAAGCTTGTCTAAAATTTATTAAAACAGTGGAGAAATGGCCTTGCTTTTACCAATATTGCTTGTAGGGTAGTGGATTAGCACACAAAACCAAAATTTCTAAAATCAATTTTAGTGTCAGTTTCAATTTCTTGGTGATAATTTTAGTTTTTTGAATATTTTGAAGAATCTTAATTATCTAAAATAACAACATTCTACACTATACTAAATATTAGTTTTACAATAGCAAACTAATAGTTTCTCCACTATACTAAATATTTTACCACTTACTACATGATGCCATATATAACTAGAGAAATGACACATCACATGTTCTCAGAATTACAATAAAAGAATCACTTCAAAATACAGTTGATACCTATATGCAATAACTTTGATAATTCATTAGCTTGATTACTTGATTTTCAATTTGACGATATCCTGAATTTTAGGTTCGTTATTTTTGTATGGTTAACCTGATAGGACCAAACACTTTTACCATCACATGCATATGCACGAGCTTTAATGATTAAATGAAAGAGTTAGCTTTAGAATCTCATGAACCCAGTTAGCATGTCATACAACCAAAGACATTTAAAAAATCAAGTCCCTTGAATTATGATTTTTAGGATGTAAAGTGTAACACCCCACAATATCCTTTAACATTACTGAGAGTATTACTATCATAAACTTAATATTTTTATCATTCATCATGAAAATGTTTTGTAACAATTGAATATTGTTATATAAGATCTAATAACTATCACTCATCTCATCAAACGAAAGCATCAAATAATTTAAATTTTCAACAAAGATATAGTTACAGAACCACTACGAAAATTCAAATAAATCCAAAGTAATATAACATTGAACTGCTTACTAATCTCAAGTTTAGACTTCACAAACAAGATAAATATTAACATAAAATAAGAAATAATTTGTAATTTAATCTACAACAATATTTTCCTTTCTCTTTCCTATAACAACAGCCAGTAAGAAAAATATTGGTGAGCTATGAGGCTCAATAAACTATTCAATTTTAAATAACATTTAATTTGTATGATTATAAAATTTATAACATCGAAAACATAAATAAAAACTAAACAAACTTGAGAAAACTTCATAAAGTCTCATTTGACATTAACATTTATTTTCTCTTAAATTCATGCCGAAGATCAATTTTAGTCATTAAAAGATTTGACAACACTTTTATAAAAATATTCAATAAAACACATATAAATCTGACATTATCACCATTGAATTACATAAATGTCCATTTTGCCTTTTTAGAGGTCCATTTTGCTCCACCTGCTATGCAGGTATCATATACCTGAGGTCTCTTTTGCTCCACTTATGATACAGTATATATAAGGACTCTTTTGTCTCATCTGCAATTATAAGTTATACATCATTTTATAGCCAAACTTTACTTTAAATAGATATTCAGTACACATCAGATATTCATAATTCATACTTGTCATAGACAAAATTATATAAGAATATATATCTTCATATTTACGTACTAGGATGGGTTGACAACATGAACTTAATGAGCTATTTTCAATTTATAATTAATTTGAAAAATATTATAATAATCATCATAAATTTTATGTTAAATTTTAGTGATACATATATGCAAGTGGTTGATCATACATGAAAACTTGAAAGTATAATCATTTGCATTATTGAAATTTTCATAATGCATTTATCACTTAAATTAAATCAAGTGATATCATAGATATATCTAGAAATATTAATTATAGCATTTGTAAATTAAGATTTACATAACTTACCTTCCTGATGAGCTATATCTTTCAATCCAATATCTCTTACTCTTATACACTTGTATGTCACATACAATCTCTTTATAATCTTATAAATATTGCAATATATTATTCAATCAAATGTATAACATCAACTTATGATTAGCATAAATTTATCTCAAAATTTTTCTTATTCTTATATCTGGTGAATCATCTTTTTTGATCTATTATTTATTTTTTTTACTTATTTACTGTTTCCTCAATTAGTTTGAATATTTATATCAGACTACAATTCATTACACAATTCCAATATTAATCACATTTAATTTTTGGTTATAGATTTCTAATAACTTCATTTCACTTATATGTACTATGTCGATTTTATTTCTGTGCTTTCTTCTCTAAATTTTCTTTTAGTCGAACTCTTCTTCCTCTCAGCCGAAACTTCTCCACAGTAGGTTTCACTGTGCTGAAAATAGCTACAGTGTTATCCGGACACCACACTAAAGCCTGCTACAAGAATTTTGTGAATTCCTCTTTGGTAATTGCGAATTCTATTACAGTCTTATAGTGCAATTTTCGTATATGGTTACAATAAATCCAGACACAATATCGCCTCTTGCAGAACAGTGATTTTACGTGAAAACATTTCTTTCTTCCTTATCATCATATTCGAACCCTTCTCTTGTCCATATCTTCTATGAAACAGAGAATGTAGGTCTCACCAAATAACCGACTGTCCAAAACAGATATCATTTCGGATAAATAACTTACTAATTACTTAATGTTATTTTATTAATTGTTATATCTAATATTTACATAGCTCAATTGGATATTATTAATTAAAAAATAAATATTTTTCTTTACATGTCTCATTTCTAAATATTACTCACGAAGGAGAGGGGTTCAGCGGGTCTTAGAAAGCAAAGATAAAAATCGAGACAGTAAATGCAAGTGAAATGAAATTATTAAAAATCTATAATCAAGATGTGAATATGATTAATTTTGGGGTTGCATAATGAATTATAGTTTCATATAAGTGTTCAAACTAATTGAGGAAATAGTAAATGGGTAAGAAAAATAAGTAGTATAAGAAAGAAAGAGAATTCACCGGATATATGAATAAGAGAAGTTTTGAGATAAATTTATGTTAATCATAGTTGATGTTATACATTTGATTGAATAATAGATTGCAGTATTTATAAGATTATAAGGGGATTGTACGTAACATACAAGCGTAGAAGAGTAAGAGATACTGGATTGGAAGAGATGGCTCATTAGGAAGGTAAGTTATGTAAATCTTAATTTACAAATGCTAGAATTAATATTTCTAGATATATCTATGATATCACTTAATTTAATTGAAGTGATAAATGCATTATGAAGATTCCAATAATGCAATTAATTATACTTCCAAATTTTCATGTACGATCAAACATTTGCATATATGTATCACTGAAATTTAATATAAGATTAATGATGATTATTGTAATATTTTTCTAGTTGATTATAAATTAAAAAGAGCTTATTAATTTCATGTTGTCAACCCATCCTGACATCTAAATATTAAGAGACAAATTCTTATATAATTTTATATATGACAATTATAAATTATAAATATGTAATGTATATTGAATATCCATTTAAAATAAAATTTGGTTATAAAATAATGTATAACCTACAATTGCATGTGAGACAAAAGGGTTCTCATGTAGACTGCATTGTAAGTGGAGCAAAAGAGACCCAGAGATATAATATCTGCATAGCAAGTATGATAAAAGGGACCAATAAAAAGATAAAAGGGACCAATAAAAAGATAAAAGGAACTTCTATGTAATTCAATGACGATAATGACAGTTTGACCTGAGCTCCATTGAATATTTTCATTAAAGATTAGTCAAATCTTTTAATGACTAAAATTGATCTTCAGTATTGATTTAAAAGAAAATAAAGATTAATATCAAATAAAATTTTATCAAGTTTTCTCACGTTTGTTTAACTTTTATTTATGTTTTCAAAGTTATGAATTTTATAATCATGCAAGTTAAATGTATTTAAAATTGCATAGCTTATTGAGCCTCATAGCTCACGAATATTTTTTTTATTAACTATTGTTACAGGAAATAGAAAGAAAAAAATTGTTACAGATTAAATTACAAGTTATTTCTTATTTTATGCTAGTATTTATCTTGTTTATGAAGTCTACACTTAAGGTTAGTAAGTAGTTCAATGTTGTATTAGTTTGGATTTATTTGGATTTTCTTAGTGGCTCTATAACTATATCTTTATTAAAATTTTAAATTATTAAATGCTTCCATTTGATGAGATGAATGTAATTGTTAGATCTTATATAACAATATTCAATTTTGTTGAAAAGCATTTTCATGATGAATGATGAAAATATTAAGTTTATGTTAGTAAGACTCCCATTACTGTTAATGGGTATTATGAGGCTTTACATAAAGTCACACAACCTAAAAAGATTTAAAAAATTATTTTTAGTGTCAATTTCAGTTTTGTGGTGATACTTTTTCTGTTTTAATATTTTGAAGAAACTTAAATATCTAAAATAACAATATTCTCGTAAAATACTTCAAAATATCACTTCAGTATATATAAACTGAAACATACACTTGCGGCTATCAATAACTAGACTTAAAGGTTATAAAAGTTGTATGAAAGAAATGATAGAAAAAAAAAATAGATGTAGCATAAAAAGCATTTTGGGAATATACTTCATGGTGTGATAACTCAAGGGTTACAGGACTAAAAAGGAAAAACTCTTTTCTATTTAAAAAGGTCTTTTTCTGATAGAAAATAGATAGGAGTATGCAATGTTTAAATAAAATTGAAAAATGAACCATACAAATTTTTTTTTGTTAGTCTTATTCGGTTGTTAAAGTACCAGTTCAATTATTGATTGTAATTATGACTTTTTCTTTATTTTTAGTAAGTGGTTTGGTTTTTTGCTTTTGTAAAGCTGATCAAAACCAAAAAAAAATCAAATTATACTAATCTTTTCAAAAATTAAATAACAAAGCCCATGAGCTATAAATAAAGAAGCCACGAAAAGATTAAACAGTAATTTCCCCAAATTCGGCTAATAAAGATGGAACCAACCATCATGTGTTTTGGTGGTAAATATCCTCCATATCATTGTTTTAGACAGTTTCCCAAGGTCCTTTGTAATTATAATCGTTTGAATTTTTTTTTATAAAATATAAAAGAGATTGGTTAAGTACTCGAAATCTACAAAATTTAAAATGGGAAGAGGTGATTAAAAAGTAACTTGAGTACGGGAACCACAAAACCCAATTCCATCAGGCCCTATTCAAAATTTATTTTTAAGAAACCTTTGGAACCAGGAGCAATATTCTGACGTGAATAACTGCTTGAAATTCAAGTTGGTTAAAGCCTATTTCCTCAAAGAAAGATGATAGTCAATTTCTAGACCTCAAGGTTTAGAGAATAACATTAGGATTTCAAAAAATTACCAAGCCACTTAAATTCCAGTTTGATGAGATCTTAATTATGCATAAATTCATTATATCGAAAAATGAAGTCACTATTCATCAAGGGCTTCCCACCACCACAAAAGGTCCATTAGATTATTCATTGATGACAGATTTTTTAGTAATGAGAAAAACAAACATTTTGATATGTCCCTTCATACAATAAATGGATGATGGTCATGTCTCATACTGGATATTCTAATCAAGCAAAAGTACATGAAATAACTTTCTACATTGACATTTGCTTTTTATTCACTTCCTCGAAGTTCAAGCTAGAAATGGAAGCTATGTGACAGTATTTAAAAGCACACAGCATGGAAACCATTGCAAAATTCACAGGAATTACAACTTACAGTTCACATCTGTTTATAACTGAAAGCTTATTTGAAACACAAGACTTCCCTTTTGAAATGCAGGCCGAGTTACAAGATTCTCCTTGCCTAGCTTCCAGTGTCAGAAAATAAGAAAATTAGAAGTTGAATCAAGCCACGAATGACCAAACCTTGACCACTATGATATTTTAATCTTACTTTCCAATTACAATATCAATGCCAGCCAGCCTTCTTTCAAAATTGGGTTCAATCACACCTGACACATTAGAAGCTATATTTAGTTGTATGTAAGAACCACAATTTTTGAACCATAGTAAATAATACAAAGCCATAAGAAAACCGGAAACATATTTTGAATAAATAGGAAGTAAAAGCAAAAAATGCAGAGGAGAAATTGACGAGCAACAACTAAAAGTCATATACACATTATAACTATTTTAAATATGGCCCAAATTTATTGAAGATATACATGGATAGATAACATTACAAGATTTGAAAAGTTAGCTCATTTTTAGACAAGAAAACTTCTCGCTGCACCATACTAAGAGGTAGCTGGATACTGCAGCAGCAAATTGCAGCTACTAATGAAGGTGAATAGTGGTTGCAATAATATATATATATATATATATATATATATATATATATATATATATCACACATTACAAGCATGGCCTAAGTTAGCTCCACTGACAACTGCTATTTGACAATAAAATTACACTAGCATATGCTTATAGGCAACTGAATGTTCACTACAAGATTATGAGAATCTTATCATCAACTCCGGTCTTCTTTTTCTCCATTCAAAGTGGAGTTCAAAAATACCTTTTGAAGCAATGTAATATTTGATCCCGACTTTGACTGAATTAAACCGAGCAATCGAAGAAACTTACGAGAAGAATTTGTTTGCAAGGAATAGCAGTGATGGAAATCACTAACATACGCATTCTCATGAACCTGAAATATCACAAGATATCAAGAAAAACTACATTCAGACCTTATTTCCTTCTATATTCATAAACTATGCACGCTCAGTAAAGATCATATTTGTAATGCAGAAAGTTAACTTGAGATCTCACAACAAGTAATAAGAAAGTACCACACTTGCAGAGTTATGACGACATCTTCCAACACAGAAGTCAAAAGCGCTAGGGTAAGTGCCTGAATAAGGACAAAACAGAGACAGAGCTAGTCAAAAGTAAATATATTCTAATAAAAAAGGAAGAAAAGGGGAAATTGAAAATTTAAAGACATGACACCAGCAGTTACTGGTTTGGCTATCTTCAACTTCAGTACAGCATCTTCCTCTGTCTACAAAAATCCATTTCCAGTAAGAAAATATTAGATACCATCAAGCAAACAAGTAATTTGAGAGGAATACCATCAAGCAATTACCACGGATGGATTTAAGCAGCAGGAGACACAATACTCATATGAATTACAACACTTGGAGACAAGGTTGCAACCCCTGGAGAAAGAGCACAAAGTGCCCTGTTAAGCAAGCTGAATTTTCTCGAATTGAAATGATCAAGTCATGCATTAGAATTGTGCAAGAAAAATCTCACTGGCAGGAAAACCTTTCTCCTGTTTCTGGACAGCAATAAGTCCATGGGTAAACTGAAAGAGCAGTACAAACATAACCTGCAAGGTTATGAGCTAAATGTATTTATAAAAGCATAAGTAAATGGTCATGGAAACCAAAGGCTATAGATGCTCATATTTACGAACTAATTTCAACTTAAAGAGCAAAAATACACCATAAGTTGTTCCATGAAATTTCTGAAAAAAGTAATAAGGCACTTGCCATTTTAATCATCATCCTAGGAAAGAAAATAGTAGCAATAATGATTGCTTCAGCAGCAAATCGAAAGATCAAAACAAAGCATGGGGCACCACAAAAACCATGCTGTATTTTTATTTTTTTTCCCCAATAAAAATGCTGTGCTGCAATCTTTATTCTTACGAACATAGATAGCCATTCCATATGTGCATATCATGTACAACATGATGGTAGTATTCATACCATTGTCATCTGCCAGTAAATGACGCCCTTGTACAGTATTCCTGCATACAAGTTTTTGAGGCAGGCCTACGTCCTTCCTGCAAATCCAAGTAATCAGAAACATTGATAACATGTACATAATTCACAAAAAAATGAAGGGCCAGGATTGTTTTCAGAGGAAAGATGAACATATATGATTTGGGTGCTTTTAACTAGCATTAGAAACACTGGGGATAATACGTTAAACCGGCAAATCCAGGCGGCAAATGAAGTCATTTTCTTTTAACTAATTCACCAAAAATTTCTGAACAGCAGAATAATAAGTCATTTACCCTCGAAAATCAGACGATAAAGATATTCCGGGAAAAATCATCAACCCATTTGGAACTAATAGAGTAATCCATGGTTAGACCTAATGGAATTGAGTATAAATTATCCAGACAAAGTTACCAAATAATACCCTTAACTTACAATTAAGGCTGAATAAACCTTGATAACTTCAACACCGCCATTGTTGGCCCCAAGGCCGGGGGAGAAAGGTAGATGGCTGATTCAGGTCGATAACTTTATGGTAACATTCAGGAAATGAATTCAAATTTGAATTTTTCTAACATAAAGGCATTCCCATAATTTATGTGCTACAACTTAACCCAATTTTTGTGAGGAATATGCATGTGAGGCACCAAGCCAACATGAGCTATTTGGGGTTGGTCGATGAACAGTGTCAATATAAAGCCAAGAAGACTCTGTATCGAGAAACCCTTACCGAATTCCGGCGATTTTGTGGGGAAAACTCAACAAGGTTAGAGCCCATAGGATCCGGAATAGAACGTCAGGGATAATGAGCACAGGAGATTCTCCCATTTCGGCAATAAGGACTGTTTGGATACAAGATTTATGCAGGCTTTGAGCAGAATTTTTGCTACGGTATTTGAGAACATATTAGATCTCACTTTGAAATAAATACTCTGCCGCCTCCTTTTTCCGCAAATCCAGATTTATGAGTTCGGCGGATTTATGGGGTTCGACCGAAGAAGCGCGCGAAAAGGGAGAAAGATGGCTGGCCGTCGCTACTTCCGATCCAACAGGAAGAACGGCGAACTGTCGTGACTTCCGATCTGACAGAGGCGAAGAAGAACTCTACCCCACGTGAAAAGCATGCGAATTCGAACAGCAACGGAGAAATGGAGCAGAGAAGAAACAAACCCTAGACAGTCCTCAGAAGCAAAAATTATTGCGTCCTCCCATGTCTCCCACCGTTAAAAATTTCCGTTTTTGCTAGGTATTGTTAGCTATTAGTTGATAATAACGAGGAATATCATCATGTGAAGATCAATACCGAGCTATACTGAGCAATACCGAGTTTTTTCTAGGAAAAACTAGGTATTTTTTTGTATTGCTCGGTATAACTCGGTATTGGTCTTCACATGATGATATTCCTCGTTATTGTTTGGTATTGCTTGGTATTTGCTCGGTATTTCTCATTTTTAGCGCGATTTTAACGATGGGAGGACGTATCTCTACGTCAGGTGGGAGGACGCAATAATTTTTCCCTCAGAAGGAATTAGCGCCTCCTCCCAACGAATAATTATTATGTCCTCAGGACCGGACGTAGAGCTTATGTGCGGTCGCCAGTAATATGTCGTCACGTGTTCTTATTCTTTACCGCGCGGCCCAACGATTTGATCTGGACCGGAACTTGGGAATGTTATGTTCGTGTATTACGAGGTATCACTCGGTATTTGCTCAGTATTGCTTAGTATTGCTTGACAATAATGAGAAATATCGCTCTGTGAAGACAAATATCGAGTAATACCGAGAAATACCGAGTTTTTTCTTACCGAGTTTTTCTAGAAAAACTCGGTATTTGCTCTGTATTGGTTATTGCCGAGCAAAATCAACCAATACCTAGCAAAATCAAGAAATACCGAGCCATCCTAGGTCCGTTCCGGGTTGGATTGTCGGGCCGCATGGTAAATAGTGAGAACGCGTGGCGCAATTCTATTGACGGCCGAACGTAGAGCTATGTCCTGTGACCGGACCAAATAAAAGTTCCCTCCCAACGGCAGAGAAGAATTTAGTCTTAATTAAAAATTGTTCTAATTACCTATTATTTTTGTTTTAAGAATTAATCTAATTAGCTATTATTTTTAATTATGAATTAATTTAATTAAATTAATTTAAAATATAAATAATAATTATATATAATTAGCGGCATAAATATTATTTAACTAATTATTTAGTAATAAATAGAATAATTAGTAATTGAAAACTTGTTAAAATATATTTAAAATTAATTAAATAATTAATAGTCCAAGTAGTAATTAAATAAGTAGTTAGTTTAAATAATTAATTAGATAATTTCCATTGTAGTTAGTACTCAAGCATTTAGTAAAACAACACCTAAATAATTAAATAGATAATTAGTATTGTAATTAGTAATTAAATAATTAGTTAAGTTATTGAACAACTAGTTAGTTTTTAATTATATTATTTATAATTATAGCTTATTGATGTTAATTAAAATTGGAATAATAAATAACTCATATTTAAAACATTATAGAAGTCATAATTAATATTAAGTTATTGTAAAGGATTTTTTGGTTATTTTATTTATTTATTTGTAATTCAGTTAGCTTAGGTTAAAATTATAGGAAGTATTCATTCTTTAAAAAACAATTTAAATAATTCTTATGAACTCAAGTGATAAATAACATTGCATCTAAATTAATAAAAAATATATAATTTGTGTATTGAATATTCATAAAAACATTAATTTATGAATAGACTACTTAGTTTTAAGTAATCTTATACAAATTTATTAATCCAAAAAAAAATTATGAAGGTCAGCAGGCTAAAAGTTAATATTTTTATTATCATTTTAATTTTTTAATATTTAATAATAAAATAATTTTATACATAGCAGTAATTATTGATTATCGCCGGCCTGCCTACACTAGTTTTTAGGTGAGTGCAATTTAATCAATTTAATCATCTAATAATATATTTATATTATAATTAAATATTAATTAATGCAGCATTATTAAATTAATAAAATAAACAATCTAATAGAGGAGAGTTAAAAAAGTTAATAGAGGAGAGAATTATATATTAATTAAAATAACAGTTAAATTAATATTTAGCTAATATTAATTAAAAATAAAATATTTAAGTAATATTTATAATACTAATTAATATTTAAATATTATCATAAATTTATATTTAAATATTAATTACTTAAGTAATATTTATAATACATTATAGGCTTTAAATATTTAATTGTCTTGAATTTGATTAAAAATATTTAAAATAATAGCAAATATTTAAGAATAAAGAAATTCTTTCAAATTTGAGATTTGTATAAATACGATAATTTAGGGAACTCAATAGTAAAAAAAATTATTATGAATAGAACTAAAGTATCTCTCTGGTTTTGTTTTAATATTTTAATTTAATTTTTATTTTTAATTTAAACACTCCTTTTCTATCAAATTCAGCTAAAATTGAGAGGAGTTTGTATAAAAAAAGTTTCTTTCTCTGTCGCTATTTGAAAATTGATAAAAATATGTCGAGTATAAATAATAATAATAGAAAATTAAAAAAAAAATTAATATATCTTTAAATTTGATACGTCATCATAAAATTTTCTTGGTCGGGCATGAATCTCGAGGCAAAAAGCTAGTCGGAAACTTCAAAAATTAAATCTGGGATCATCTGAACTCTGATTTCAGCAAACTTATACTTGAATTGATCGTCTCGAAAATACAAACCCAACGACACCAAATTCAACTCAATCTGAGCCCAAATGAGCCCAAATCAAGCACCCGAAGCGCTGTTGGAAAGTTCGTACCACAATTTGAGTTGTCAAATGGTCTTCGATTTTGACGAGCTTATAGTCAAATCGAGCGGCTCGACGAGACGAATCCAACGAGTCCAAGATCGCCAAATTCTGACATCACTAAGACCTTCAAATGTCCAACAAACAGTGCATGATCGAATGATCCAATATCAGCCGTCCATTCAACCACTCCCTATTTGCCCCTGATCTCGCGCCTATTTACATGTCATGCCACTCCAGAAAAACTATAAATAGAGCCCTCATTTCTCATGGGGGGGGGGGGGGACTCAAGCAAGAAGAAGATAAGGGGAAGGAGAATCAGCTCCTCCTCGACCACCGCTAGAGTTCTTCCCGCCGCCTGAATACGCCGGAATTCTGCCGGATATTTGGGAGACGCCGGAATTCTACCCGACTTCCACGAGACGCCAGAATTCTGCCCAAGTTCCACTGATTTCTGAAATCCTTCCCAATTAACGACAGAGTTCCCTCCCGACGCCGAAACTCCGCTCAAATGATGCTGGAGTTCTCCTCAGCCACCAACAAACGTCAGACTTGTGAAAACCCCTTTTTCCTTCCAGGATCGTCCAGACGAAGTTGGATCGTCCGGGGCGATCAGTACAGAATTTGTTGACAGAGAAGTTCGTCCCAGGACAAAATTTGGTTCGTCGGGACGAAATTTGTTCATAGAGCAACTCGTCCATGTACGATTACTATTTAGCCTGAACGATTTTTGTCCAGAGGGCAAATCGTCCCGGGATGAAAATGGATCGTTCGGGACGATCTGCATGGATATATATTGGATTGAGATATTTTGGAATCATTTGGAAGAGAGAGAAAAAGGTAAGAGAGAGAAAGAGAAGGAAAGGAAGGAAACAGGCTTGGTTTCGGAGGCCCCGGAGCGCTTTTCATCTGTCGCCGCTGTTGGAAGAATTGTTTGTCTCGAAGTAAGGAATCCGAATCCTATTTCTAATTTCGAAGATTTCAAGTTTTGGTATTTCTATGCTCAGTTTTGTGTTTCCGTTACCGAAATTCTTGCATAACTTTGTATTGACGAAACTTTTACCGCGTAACTTTTGGTATGTTTCTGAGATGATGATTTTACACGATTTGAATATTTTCTGGAAAGTTTTCACCGGATATTTTGAGTTCTGTGCGATTTTTATCGTATAGGAAAATTATCTGGCTGTTGGAAAATATTGCTTCAATACAAGTAAAGCTTTGAAACGTTGTTTTATCCGATTTCTGGTAATTTGGTAATTTTCTGAAATTGTGTATTTTGTCTCTGTTTGGGATTTCTATCGAGTGTACGATATTTTAAGGGATTTTCTACATTGAGCTAAATCATGTTTTTTGATTGCAATGCATTAATGAGATGTATATGAATGTGGATATATGATTGAATATACTACTATTACTGAAAGACAAGTAAATACTGGTTGAACCGTTGGTTGGAGATTGATAGACCTGACAGGATAGTGGGCCGGCGGGCTTTTCTTTAAAAAGGGTTTGACGATATCCTCTATTGATCACGTGATATAACTATTGGGAGTCATAAGGAGATTATTATGCCGACGGGCAAGAGTGACGACTCTTATTGAGCCAACGGATGCAACGACACATCGATATTCCAAGATTGAAAAACGCCGTAATAGCCATGTCTTTTACTTGTTGAGTAAAGGCTGGTTGAACCGTTGATTGAAGATTGACCTGTCAGGATGGTGGGCCGACGGGCTTTTCTTTAAAAAGGGTTTGATGTTATCCTCTATTGATCATGTGATACAACGATTGGGAGTCATAAGGAGTTTATGCTGACGGGCAAGGGTGACGACTCTATTATAGCCAACAGATTACTAACATACTAACCTTGAAAAACGCCTTAATAGCCAGTGATTGTACTTGTCGAGTAAGACTACTATATTGTATTGCATGTGTACAGTACTGTTATTATGACTTCTTTATGGATTTACTGATTTATTGTTATCGATGGATTTACTGATATTGAATTGTTTTATTGATACTGAATGGCTTTACTGTACAGATTTACTCTTATTACACGATTTCACTATTATCGTATAATCGTTCTTGTCGTCATTGGATTGTTACTGATATTGATACATACGCTGCTACTACTGATTCACTGTACTGACATTAGGCACGTGACATACTGAGCAAGTGATATGTGATTCATTGAACACGTGATACCGATTACTGGATTATGTATGATTTATTGAGTAAGTGATATTGAATAACTGGAATTGGCAAGTGTAAGTTTTGATAAGATTCGACTGATGTTATAGACTGATGTGACATATACGACGACTACTGTAGAGATTTGACTCATGTACTGATTTATTGAGCTTTATGGATTTTTTTACTGTTCACGGATTCTATCACGGATGATTTTTTATTCTGTTGTTTATGCATTGATTTTTTATTTACGTATCCACATCGATTCAATGATCATGTGCAAGTGACTGTTATTAATTGACAGATTGACATACATATTGCTTTCGTACTGTGCTTTGATTTCAGTTGTAGGTTTTGGTGACCTGCTGGACTATTTAAGTTTATTATATGTGATTAATGATTTCAGGTGCAGAGCCTCCCGCGTGAAGTTTTTTTCAGATGCTAGTGTAGTTTTTCGTAGTTCCTGTTCATGCTTTGTTTTGTAGCCCGAGTGGCTATTGTACATGTTCTTTTGGACGCTACTTTTGTATTGTAAATATGAAATGCCTTAATGTGAATTACAGTATTTTGATGTATCTATTTTCTTCAATGCAATTATCATTCTGGATGTTTGTATGATCTGAGTGAGAAATGAAGAAAAAGAAAAAAAAATGATCAAATAAGGAGAAGAATGTCAGACGAATCCTTTCACTATAGATGTCTGGGGCGTCACAATTGGTATCAGAGCGAGTGTAGTGAAAGGATTTGCTTATATACAGAGTTATAGTGATGATTGCATTGTTTATTGATTTGTTTTGCTTTACGTGTTTGATTTTTTATTATCCCTACGGATTTTATTTGAATGAATTTGTATTGATCAGGCCAATGGATCAGAAAGAAAAGAAAGTTGAATCTGCTACTGACTTTTCGATGACATCTGGAAATATGAAAAAGTTTGCTGACATGATCGCTCAAATGGTGAGCGATAAATTAGCAAAACGTTCTGGACGTAGTGTTAAGAAAAGCGGTGAAAGTAGCAGAACCAAGACTATTAATGTTTGTGTATGTTGTGGGAAGAGAAATGTGGGACAGTGTTATCGGAGAACAGGACAATGCTTTCGATGTGGTGATTATGAACACAGAATGGTCAATGTCCAGGACTTGAACAAGGACCTGTTCAAATTGACAACATACAGTTGGAAACTATGAAAGGTGTTTCTCCACTGCTTGAAAATGTGACTGGTATGAGTTTTATTTCTATAACTTATATTCGACGAGATTTTTTATTGATTTCGATATGATTTGTATGATTTTTTGATTTGATTCATGTTTTGATTGAACTGATTTGTTTGTCGATTTTGCGTTTGAGCTCTTAATAGAAATGTCGAGGACGACATTATTCTGAAGGTGGGGAGATTGTGAAAGCCCATTTTTCCTTCCAAGATTGTTCGGACGAAGTTGTATCATCCGGGACGATCAGTACAGAATCTCTGGACAGAGAAGTTCGTCTCAGGATGAAATTTGGTTCGTCGACACGAAATTTGTCCAGAGAGCAACTCGTCCAGGTACGATTACTGCTTAGTCTGAATGATTTTTGTCTAGAGGGCAAATCATCCCGGGATGAAAATGCATGGATATATATTGGATTGAGATATTTTGGAATCATTTGGAAGAGAGAGAAAAAGGCAAGAGAGAGAAAGAGAAGGAAAGGAAGGAAAAAGGCTTGGTTTCGGAGGCCCCGGAACGCTTTTCGTCCGTCGCCGCTGTTGGAAGAATTATTTGTCTCGAAGTAAGGAATCCGAATCCTATTTTTGATTTCGAAGATTTCAAGTTTGATATTTCTATGCTCAGTTTTATATTTTCGTTACCGAAATTATTGCATAACTTTGTATTGACGAAACTTTTACCGCATAACTTTTGGTATGTTTCTGAGATGATGATTTTACACGATTTGAGTATTTTCTGAAAAGTTTTCACATGATATATTGAGTTATATGCGATTTTTATCGAATAGAAAAATTATCTGGTTGTTGGAAAATATTGCTTCTGTACAAGTAAAGCTTTGAAACGTTGTTTTATCTGATTTCTGGTAATTTGGTAATTTTTCTAAAATTGTGTATTTTGTCTCTGTTTGGGATTTCTGTCGACTGTACGATATTTTAAGAGGTTTTCTACATTGAGCTAAATCATGTTTATTGATTGCAATGCATTAATGAGATGTATATGAATGTGGATATATGATTGAATATATTACTATTACTGAAAGACAAGTAAAGATTGGTTGAACCGTTGGTTGGAGATTGATATATCTGACAGAATGGTGGGCCGACGGGCTTTCCTTTAAAAAGGGTTTGGCGATACCCTCTATTGATCACGTTATATAATGATTGAGAGTCATAAGGAGATTATTCTGTTGACGGGCAAGAGTGACGACTCTTATTGAGCCAACGGATATAACGACACATCGATATTCCAAGATTGAAAAATGTCGTAATAGCCATGTCTTTTACTTGTTGAGTAAAGGCTGGTTGAACCGTTAGTTGAAGATTGACCTGTCATGATAGTTGGCCGACAGGCTTTCCTTTAAAAAGGATTTGGTGTTATCCTCTATTGATCACGTGATACAACGATTGTGAGTCATAAGGAGTTTATGCCGACGGGCAAGGGTAACGACTCTATTATAGCCAACGGATTACTAACATACTAACCTTGAAAAACGTCTTAATAGCCAATGATTGTACTTGTCGAGTAAGACTACTGTATTGTATTGCATGTGTATAGTACTGTTCTTATGACTTCTTTATGGATTTACTGATTTATTGTTATCGATGGATTTACTGATATTGAATTATTTTATTGATACTGAATGGCTTTACTGTACGGATTTGTTGTTACTACACGATTTCACTATTATCGTATAATCGTTCTTGTCGTCACTGGATTGTTACTGATATTGATACATACGCTGCTACTACTGATTCACTGTACTGACATTAGGCACGTGACATACTGAGCAAGTGATATGTGATTCATTGAACATGTGATACCGATTACTGGATTGTGTATGATTTATTGAGCAAGTGATATTGAATAATTGGAATTGGCAAGTGTAAGTTTTGATAAGATTCGACTGATGTGACAGATACGACGACTACTGTAGGGATTTGACTCACGTATTGATTTATTGAGCTTTATGAATTTTTCTACTGTTCACGGATGATTTTGGATTCTGTTGTTTATGCATTGATTTTTTATTTTCGTATCTGCATCGATTCAATGATCATGTGCAAGTGACTGTTATTGATTGACTGATTGACATGCATATTGCTTCCGTACCGTGCTTTGATTTCAGTAGTAGGCTTTGGTGACATGCTAGGCTATTTAAGCTCATTATATGTGGTTAATGATTTCAAGTGCAGAGCCTCTCGCATGAAGTTTCTTTCAGATGCTAGTGTAGTTTTTCGTAGTTCCTGTTCATGCTTTGTTTTGTAGCCGAGTGGCTATTGTACATGTTCTTTTGGACGATACTTTTGTATTGTAAATATGAAATGCCTTAATGTGAATTATAACGAGCCGCAGAGAGCAATAGGTATTCTCGTTGACTCGTTTTTTTTTCTTCCTTCTTCTAAATTTGTTGTGTCGCCCAGTATTCTTCAAATGTGATTCCTAATTCTTTTGCGGTTTTAATTTTTTTTTATGATTGGATTTCTTTTCCTTCTAAACTCGACCGCCGCAAGCGCCGCCAACTCTCGTTGCATCTACATAGCTGATCATTGATTGCAAGCGCATCCGTTAAATTTCAAAATTGTTTAGCCTTTTAAACTTGCCGAATGCAATAGGATGTAGTCTTCGAATGCATGTTCAATAAAATTTCTTTGTTTATTAGTTGATAGCCTAAGGTTTTTGCGTTCCATAATTTGACTATAATTTATTTCGTTTTGAACGATCGATCGCTTTAATCACCCAACACAACCCTTGTGGTACAGCACAAACAGGAAATCTTTTGACCTTGTTATTTTTATCTATGTTGGTTGATGAAATTCCATCGGGGTTGTTCATGCAAAGTTTGTTCGTTTGAGTTTATTGTGTGATAGGCTGGCTTTCCTGATCTCGCCAAAGACTATTTCTTTTGATTCTTGTGGGATTTCCTATGTTGTTTAGTCCCAATGCGAGATATCCACCCATAACATGAGTCGAAATAGGGCTCTTCTCTTACACATTCTCTGCCTATTTATGTCTTCATGTATCTTTATTTTATAACTTCTCTCGAGCCTTGACTTCGAGTCCCCACAAGCTAACCTATTGGACTTCTCCCTCATGATAGCAATTTTGAATTTCTTGCAAAATTCTTCCCAATCCTATTAAGATTGCGCGCAAAATATGATCAGTTAAATTAAACGAAAGAATATTAAAATTTTTGGTGGAGAAGGTGCACAAAGAGTAATGCTAATATTGCAGTATTCAAGCATTGTAAAAATTATTTTGCACCATGTGGTGCAAGCTTGTAAACAAGGGTAATCAATCAACTAAGTGTTTAATAATGTACGTGCGTGAAATAATATTAATTTTGAGTGTGTAGTATTAAGGACACTGAAATTAATTTTTTCACCACAGATGCGTATGATCTCATTAATTCATCAAAAAAATCAGTTCAACAAAAGTGTTTACATGAAGATGATAATCACATAGATCATACAAGGATAAGAATGGTAGAATAACTAATAATATAGCACAAATAAGTAGATCTACTAACAGTACATGGAAGCACTCACCACATGAAATCCCCATAAGAATCGTGAATCTAAATGGAATCACCACTAGAGTATTTAGAAAAGAATTCAAGATTTTTTTTAGATGATGAACCCTGGATTCTTCCATCTCTATGTGTTGTAAACTTTAAAGCTCTCTAAGCCTTATTGCCTTTGTTTTTTCATCTCAATAAATGCTGGTATATTAGTACTAGGAATCCTCTAACTAATGCTTTAATTTCCTACCAAAACTGGACAAAAAAATGGCTAAAAAATTCTTAGTGGCCTCTCTAAATCTTGTTGTTCGTGTTATTTTCGCTGAAAGATGAAGTTGGAATGATACGATATAAATGGAGAAGAGGGAAATCATAGTATAAAGACCAAATCATAGTAGGAAATTTTTGAAATGAAAAGTGTAAGAACGGTTATTAGGGATAACCTAAGAGGGAGAAACGACGGGGGCGAGTTTGTGGGGATGGTCCGAAGAATTGTTGAGGGAAGACGAAACTCTATTACCCCCCCCACCCACGCGGGAGAGGTCGTTCCGCTAAGCGTCGGAAGTTCGTTCGTCGCGAATAGCGAAACGGGAGAGCGCAGTTGGAGAGGTCGTTGCTTAAAGAGGTAGCTTTTTTTTTTTTTTAGGGCACGGGACATAGCGAAACAGAGCAGTTCGCCTGTGGTGAGAATGGAGTCAGGAGAGAAAGTTTTGTAAGTTTTTTAATGTATAGTTTTATTTAAATCAGTTATTGTTAAAATTTAGATGCTATATATTATAATTTATTTCATCGATAAATTTTTTGATTTCTCATCATTAAAAATATAAATATTCACTTTTCAATTCGATCATTTTATATATTAATTTGAATTCAAAATATTCTTAAACAAAAATGTGTACAGGGGGCGGTGCCCCCAGAAACCCTCACAAGAGCACTGCCTCTTGACCCAGCGACTTGACCGGGCAGGTCGAACCCCGTTAAAGGGCGCTACCCACTTGAACCCCCGACATATTTACGAAGTGTACGACGGTCAAGGGTCTGAACAAATAGTGTCGAGCCAAATTTACGGAACTCCAACATATATTTTGTAGAAATTGAATGATTAATAATGAATCAATTCTGATTTTTTTTTTTTACAAACAAATCATTCTTACTTTAAGCAATAATTACTTCCATATTAAAACTATTAATGATATCTTAAAACATGTATTATGCTACACATTAAAAAGAATAATTAGTCCTGAATTGAATGTTTATATTTGCGAAAAACAAATCATCTAGGCTTTTAGTGAAACAATTAGCCCAACTAATTTTTCTTTTTTGGTGGCTAATATCTAGATTCCTTCAACTCATTCAGAGGCCAAACTTACTTTTGGTCGCCAAAGATATCTTTAGCGAATCAACATTTTTTTTTCGTCTCTAAATTTTTTTGTCCGCTAATCGGACCCATATCTTGTAGTAACATAATCTTTTTAGGAGAAGGGGACAATAGAGCCATCATTATGTGAAGGACCCACCCTTGATGACAAAGAAGAGGTGAGGAAGTTGCAATAGGATGCCGTTGGGGGAGGGCATGCAAGGGGAGGGCGTCTAAGGAGAAGAATAGTTCATTGTAATCGCCCCTCGTGATGGGATGTTAAGGAGGGTGAGCAAAATTGTATTTTCTTTTTGTTTTATTTTGAATAATTGAGTATTAAGTGAGTGAATATGAAAACTTCCATGTGAAATACATAAATATGATAGTTTAAACTATAATAAGAACTTTCAATTCTTTCTTTTTCTATCTACAGAAAAAAAAAAAAAATAAAATGTGGTACGAGGACATAGAACCGAGAGTATGCAGAGAAAGGACAATGCTTTTCAGTCTGAAACAATCTGAATCCTCTCACAATATCAGCATTGCAAAACTTAAGGAATAATAAGAACAATTGATTTATGAAGAGGATTAGATCTGTTTTAGACTAAGGTTTTGTTTGGGATGATTTTTAATGCTTCTGAAAATAATTTTTTAGTAAAAAATTTAAATTTTTATACTAAAAAGTTGTTTTAAGAAGCATTAAGAATCTTATTCCATGATTATGCAACATGAGAAACATATTTTTATGAGGGAAAAAAAAACATGACCTGAGATGTAAGACATAGAGGCTAGCGAGGAATATCTGTCAAGCTGCAGATACTGCTGAATATCTTTCCAAGAACATCGGTTAATTGAGAGATTTCAATCGTCTTCCTTAATTGCGACAAACCGGGGTTCGGCAAAACCGAGAATGCAACTGTTTGTCACCTCTCTAACTATTATCTGTTGTGATCTCGAACTCGCATGGATTTCATAATCCTCACACAATGGTGATTCAATTCTGAGGCCTCTGTCTCCATCCCCCCTTTTGCCTGTGTCTCCTGTTCTCTGATTCGCCATCTTTAACTGGGCCACCACAGTACCTAATCCTCATTTGATAAGTAATTGCTGGAGAACTTGTCATTTACCATGAAGGCGTCTGCTCTCTCAAATCTTTGTAATGGGATTTCTTGTTGTAGTACATACTATACCTCTGCACAAAGCTAAAAGACTCGTAAGACAGGTTTCACTGTCGGATGTTGGGATCTCAGTGGCCCTGCTTTCAAACTTCTCTGCAATGTTAATTGATCTGAAGCATTGAATAGCATCAAACATGCACATCTGTTAGGTGGAGTCAATTAAAAAAAACGTCATGTCTCTCTGATCTTTCCAAAGTTTGCTTTCAGGTCAGGGTGCCAAAGTTAGCTTTGCATCGGTTAGCCTCCTACCTGTGTGAGTGCCCAAGTAATAATTTTGGAAGCTCTCACACATGCCAAGTATCTCAAATGGAAGCTTGCATGGCGCAATAGGCTGGATAGGCCAACACCCAGCTGTGAGAACTTGGACAGAGAGGTTATTTGTAGCATCAGATGACACTGGGCTAGCATAAAAACCCTGCATTGTGTCTTCAGAGGTCTTCATATCAGTAATCATGGCTTCCATTTTGGAAGTAAATTGATAACCACACTCAGTCTTGAACTTAACTATCAGACTTCTTTCAGTATCATCAGAGACACTTTTACCAGAAAGCAGACGCTTTGCAAAATGCTGCCTGTAGTATTTTTCAAAGACATCTTCTCTTGAAAGGAAATACTGATTGCTCACTTCTTGGCCGCCTTTAGAGTGTAATCTCCATATCCTCTTCACTAGCACCTATAAGACCTTTCCGGAGCTTATCATCAACATATAGGGAAATGAATTCTGCAGATCTGTTGTTCAGATTTATGAAATACTCGAAAGAGGAATTCAAAGCATTTCGCAAAGTCTTATCATTGTTAAACACGGAGCTGATGATCTTGTCATGTTTGTCTTTGACATTGAGAAGACACTGGACAAAGTTGACGGGGTCCCTCAGCTTCTCTGGATCAGTTACTATCTGCTTTCCAATTTGCTGGAGGTGTGCGTTCAGCACATCACTAATAGTTGAGATGCCTTCAGGAACTAGTCTGAACAAGCTGTACATTCTGCTCAGATCGTCGTACCTGTCACCCATAATCATATTCAGAAGACCAGAGCTCTCCATGTGAACCAGCCTCTGCATAGAACTTGCAATCATCTCATTCCCAACCACATACGTTATTTTTGGTTCTGTCTTCTTTCTCCTACCGATAATTGAGGAAACCCTCTCTCTATTTCTTCTGGAGCCGTTTCTCAACTTATCTTAGCAATATTCCCAGCACTTGACTGCATTTCAATGAAGCTGCTGGGATTCACAATTGTAGAAGCTAGCCGAAGCCTCTAAGAAAGGCTTCTCAAAATCCTCCTGATACACGGAAGAACCAAGATCTATTAACATCTTCGTCATATTCCTCATCAAATTGCGGTTTATACTTGGCCAGTCCGCTCTTTTTGAATGAGATCGAGAAGGATGGAGACCAACCTTTTATGAATATTATAAGAATGGAGAACGATGTCGTTTCACAAAATCAAACCAACATCATGAACTGATGTCTTTCGAGCATTGGGGATGAAGGTTCTATCCATGTACATGAATATGTCTCGGATGATCTGTAATGACTTGTTATGGTTATCCAAATTTTCTGTTCCTAAGCCTCTACAGAAGAAAAGAGATATTGTTGAGCACCTTAAAAGATCCTTAAACATTTCACTTTACTTTCCTACTACAGGGTTTGTCCAAAGCCCATTGTACAGTTTTTCACCATATTTTTGCAGCACCATGTGGTAACACTCACTATAAATTTTAATATAGAACTGTCAAATTTGCACTCTAGATGTCTGCCATAATTATATTATATTTATATATATATATCTATATACTATATATATATTTATTATATACTTATATATTATATTTTATATATATATATATAAGGAGTGATGTGACCAGGATCAGATGTGCTTTAACTGTAGCATATGTGCTTTGACTGCGCTTTTACAGTAGACAGAGAGAAAACCAGACGGTTCTCTCCATCTGGTGCCCACACAAAATAAAAAATCTAAGAATGCATACTAGAAAACAAGTTCGAAAAAATATGGATGCAAGAGTGCCAAGTTTTAGAGCTATGTCTTGAGGATGAAGAGAATAACTAAATGAGTTCAAAGATTGAAAATTGCTGAAAAGTTGGATCAATTTTAGCTTGGGACCCATCGGTTCTAAGTCGGGCTTCGATGGGACAGTTTTCTTATTTTTTTTCTAAAGCGGCTTTTTAGTAAAAAAATTCTATAATTAAAAAATTGTGCACTAGAAAGCTATTTGAAATGAAGCATAAAGAACCTAACTTGGATTGAGCCGAGACTAGTTCAAATCGAGTCAACTCAAGATCTTATCGAAATGTATATGCATGTATAAATGAATGCCTATATTTACATTTGAATTTATGAATATATGCATATATGCATTGTTATTTATAAATCTACAAATTTATGAGCATGGTTATATGTTGGATTAAGGATTTGTCATGAACATAAAAAACTGATCAAGATTTTTGCTAAAATTCAAGACAAGCATAAATCAAAAGTTAACATGCCATGTTTAGGTTCAATCAGATCAAGTCAACCTATAACCAAATTTGTCTCAATTCAAGATCATATCGAGTGACTATGAGCTGATCTTTAGCTGAGGATTGGATCGACTCGAGATCATATGGATAGTTAATAGACTTCTCCATATTTACACTTGTAGTGCACCATTTCTTTCTTTATCTCCTCAAACTCAATACGTTCATCCTTCACAATGATATTGGAGTCATTTTATTCAGTGTTATTTAGAAATGTAATGTTAGTGAGATGCCAATTTTGATCCATAACAATAATTAGCTTAACTATTATCAAATCAATCTATATAATCCAACAATAATCTGATTGATAAGAATAATTTAAAATCATAAAATCTAAAGTTTCTAAACAAGTTAATTCATTATTTGATTAAATACTGAGTAATTAAACTAATTTACACTCCCAATCAACTATAATTAGTCATTAATCTTAAAGAGTGTAATTAAACTATTACTACTACTACAACAACAACATCAAGCCTTTGTCCCACAACATGGGGTCGGCTACATGAATCCTTTTTTGCCATTGTAATTAAACCATTGCTAATTATAATAATTTATTATCCTAAAAGTAACAAGTATATTTTGAGCTTAATTAACCCTAGATTCAACCATTTGGTTAGGATTCCTAAATATTTTAATCTATAAAGAATCCCTGATGAATAAGAACCGTATATTTTAATTAAGTAATCAATGTATGCTAAGTAGACTAATCTGCAATCATTAGTAATAAATTCCTGAGGACAAACTAATACTCATTTAGCATGATTACTTTAGTTTTTACGATAAATTCAACTTAATTAATTAACCTAGTCGAACTATAAATCAACAAGATATGATTAATTGCACATATATGAGTTATCTGAGATCTAACTAATTGTACTATTGTTTATTATTCTCATCATTATGGCAACTTTATAATAATAGTTCTTGGTACATCACCAAAAATCGTCATGATCGGGCACGAGAATCTCGAGGCAAATCTCAATTGGAAAGTTTCAAAATTGAATTCGGGATCATCCGAAGTCCAATCTCAGCAAATTTATACTCAAATTGAATGTCTCGACAAGACAACCCACGACATCAAAATCGGTCAAATTAAAGTCAAAGTGGGCTCTAATCAAGAGCTTAAGACATATTTGAAAGCTTTAAAATATTAATTGAATGAATAAATGATATTTAAATATAACATACTACCAATAGTCAAATCGAGCAGCTCCACGAGATGAATCTATAATGAATGGTATGTGATTAAGAGCAACTCCAACCGAAAAACTCATTTTCCACTTAAATGCAATAAAACTTCAAAATACCGTAATTCATCTCCAATTGAGTTGCATTTTTTTTATTTCCCGCGCATCTTGCGAAGGTAACCATCCCTTCCCTCTTTCACTTGTTTTTCTCCTATTTCGCGCTCTTATTCAGCAAATTTCCCAACTCAATTTTTTGGTGTAGATAGCACTGTTTACCTATCGAATTTGGAGTTCAAATGCAATGAATGGTGGACGACATAGAGTGATATGCAGCTCGGTTGGTTGGAGATGGTTAAGGAATCAATATAACGGTAGTGGTAGGCATACCTGTAAAGCTCCTCGAAGCTAAGGCCGCTGGCGTTGCAGTTGTAAATCTCGTAAATAGCATGCTCAAGAACTTTACATGTCTTCTCTCCGCGTGCTTGAGATCGATCCACACGTTGCTTCAAGGCCGCAATCCTGAAATTTTTCTTATATGGAGAGCTCATTCTCCTGTTTCGGGTCGATTGGCCGCTAACAACTATTACGGTGAAGGAAATGTGAGAAGCATTTTATAATATAGCCTATTTCGGCCTCCAGTGAACAAATCAAATTCAAATCCAAGCGACAAAGAGCGGGAATACTTTCCAAAAGGCTCAAAGGTAATGGAAATGTTGGTCGGATCTTGCCGGAAAGAATGTGAGATTAAAAAAAAATGGCTTCCGAGTTCCTACTCGAAAATGGAGTTCATTGAAGAGATTCCGAACTAACATTTACAAAAGAAAAGAGAAAAACGATTACAACTTATTACTAGTTACCGAAATGCAATTCTGCCATCTTTCCCCTCCTCTCCAGTCACAAGTCCCCGAGCTCTCACCGCCGGCGATCCGCTTCTTCGGTTCCCGCCGGCGACCTGCGTCGCTTCAGCTTCGTTGTAATCACTTCCGTCTTTCGCGCTCTCTTTTACTAAAACAATAATATTGGCTTACTTTAAGCATATTATGATTTATAATTCATTGGCATTTTTATTGTTTGTTATTATATAAATACTTAAATAGTAAATGGTTTTATGAGAAAAATATAAATAATTATATTTCAAAATTTAATGAATTCAATGGAGTAGAAAATAAATTCAATTCATTAAAAATAAGTATTATAATTGGCATAATTGATTAATGTATGAATTATATTTAATTGCTAAATAAATTAAATAGAAAATTTTGGGCTTGAATAAATTTATTAAAAATATGGGAGATGAGCTACATAAAATAAGAAATTTTAAGCAAATGATCACTAAGTACGAAATTAATAAGCAATTTACACATAATTATTGAATTACCTATAAATCAAATAAATAGAAATTTGAACAAATAATTACAAAATATTTTATATATTGAATGCTAGATCAATAGGAGATGATAGTCGGGCGACGATTATCGAGTGATAGTAGTCAGGACAGTCTAGTCAAGCTATGATAATGATGATTGTGCAATTATGATATGGTAATAAAGATCAAGAGACGTTGATCAAGAAGTTGGGCGACAATATTTGGATGATGACAATCATGCAACGAAGGATAGATGGCAACAAATGGGCAATGACAATCGAGCAAAAGTGATCAAGTCGGGGGACGACGATTGTTAGCGATAAGCATTGGTGTTGAACATTGGGTGGAGCTATGATATTTTTCATATCTCCAAGCTCTTTGTAATTTCAGCTCCATGTGTAAGATCCCTTTCAAATAGAGAATAAGTTATTTTTATAAATTTTTTGGATAGCATTTTAGTAATTTTAGTCAAAATCTAAAAATAATCCATAAGATGACCAATATTAATTCATTTGGTTAGTGGCCAGAGCCAGAAATTTTAATCAGGGGACCTAAATTAAAATAGTTATGTTTGCCATCTCGTATGGAAGGTTAGAATACATTAAAATAGTTCCGTTTGTCGTCTCATTACCAGAGCCAAGAGGAGCTAATGTTAGCCTAAGAGTTCCTTAAGCGAGAAGAGAAGACAGAGCAGGATTTCAATTGAGAGGAAAGTAAAACCAATTCATTAATTCTATGAAACATTACAATATCCGAAATACAAAGCAAGATGTCGTACAGTTGTAACAGCTGTGCGAATACACATTTACAAAGTTTGTTCGTTATCTCTATTCCCTAACATACCCCCTCAAACTGATGGGCTAGAAGAGACCATTAGTTTGGAAGCAAGAGTCTTAAAACGGGATATAGATAACGATTTGGTAAGTAAATCAGCAAGTTGATCCTTAGAAGACACATGATGAACTTGTATAGCTTTGTTTTTGATGTGGTCACGGATTAAATGACAGTCGATCTCAATATGCTTCGTTCGAGCGTGGTAAACCGGGTTGTTAGCCAGGAAAATTTCCGAGGTATTGTCACAGTAGATCATGGTAGGTTGCGGCTGCAGTATATCAAGTTCTTGAAGAAGTTGACGGAGCCAAAGAACCTCTGTAGTGGCTGTGGCGATGGCCCGGTACTCCGCTTCTGTGGAGGAGCGGGCAGTTGTGGTTTGTTTCTTTGCACACCAGGAAACCAGAGTGGAACCTAGAAAGTTGCAGTACCCTGTTGTAGACTTCCGGTCGTGATGATCACCTGCCCAATCCGAGTCAGTGTACGTGCTGAGAATCAGGTTGTCGGAAGTTATTGGAATGCCGGAGCTTGTAGATCCACGAATATACCTGTTGACCTCTACATATGTGTTTGATTAAAAAAAAATATAGATTTAAGTATATATATAATTTTGGAAAATATTTAATTATTTTTGGGAATATTAAATTTTGAACTTTAGTTTTGAAATCCAACGCAACATTAGGAATACTATATATCATCTCAAACGGGGAAGATATTGTTCACTAATTGGTCCAAATTTCAAACATTTAAACTACCCAAATTTATCGATAGTCAAAATCAAGATTATTTGACTATGCTAATTGGATGGAAGATCATTAATTTCAACAATCAAAAATCGATAATAAATTGATATATCTCTCCAAAGAAGAAAATATCAATTATTTTTGCTCACTTGAGAATGACGATAATGATCGTTGTATTTTTCCCAAGAATAATTAATCAGAGATTTTTGAAAAAACTTAATTTTAAAAATTAAATCCGGGTTTCTAAATCTCCTACGAGCGCAAGCCCTCGTAGTTAATTACATCGTAAGAAAATTAGAGATTTTTCCTACGAAAACTCTCGATTAAAATTATCGATATAAATTTATTTAAGATTTTAAAGTTGTATGTCAAAGGAGATAAAGGGTTAGAAATTAAAATGGGATTGGGTCAAATTGAAGACTTATTTTCGAATCCAAAGGGAGAAAAGTAGGAGGTGTTTTGAGATTCTGAATTACTTCAGAAACACCCCAGCTATCCTAATTGTTGGGCTCGAATTGATTGAAATAGATTCTTTAATTTGAAATGGTCAATTTTATTAGAAAGCGAGATTCAAATCCGCGAGGTTGAGGTCTTATGGCCCGACCAGCCATCGAAATCTAAATCTAAATTGGGCACTCGAAATTAGTTACCCCGAACCTAGCTAATGGCAGTGCAAGTCTGGTCTTACCCCGGCCTGGATTGGGGAGCCAGCTAAACCACCTAAACGATTTTAAAATATGAGTCGGTCTTTTTGTAGAGTGGTGGGACATTAATTAGAAAATTTTTGAGGAATGGGGTCGACATTAGAGCAGATCCTTAATTGACCCTTCAACTTATGTCGGGTACTTGATGTCTAAATAGATGCAATTAAATATTAGACTCTTTTAAGTTTGTTACTAATGCGATGCATGCTAGTTGACTCGATTGAATGCAAAATCAATATGTAGCAGTTTAAATTTTTGGGCTTAGAAAATAGGTTTTATCCTAGAGATTGCATTAACATCCCCTTGACAGATCGGCACCCTCATAGGTCAGGTGGCCTGCCAGAACCCGCAGGCGGGGAGATGCCTAACAAGGTAGAGAAAGTACAATATGGATATGCATGAAAAACCTCGTGAGTTCGAGCTTACTTCTTAGGACGTTTTGAGTTCTATCTTATCTTAAATTTTTTTATTTAATTGAAGTAAAAGAATTTTTTTGACAGACCCCTAAGAGCCTAAAATTGTATTCCAGGTCATATCCAAATACGGCATGCAAATAAAAAGACTAGAAAAACATGGAGTTCTAATGCGCAATTAAATTATATAAATTAACTAAATTAAATATATCAAATTGAATGTCCATATGGCAAGTGCCAATTATTATTACATCACAGAAATGACAGTAAAGTAAAGTGGCCGGGCACCACTAACTACAACCCGGATTCTGATCCTAATTAAAAGACTTTGAAATTTGGGATTCTTCTCGTGTCCATTTCTTCGTCTTCTCACGAGCATCTTGATTCGTCGGTTCCGGATATCCAAATGAAAAGAAACTCCCCCTTGATCGGGTGTTATCTTTCCTCATTGGATATTTGAAGGATATCCTAATTTGACTTCCAAATGTGAAGAAGACTCTCCCCTTTAGGGATGTCTTCACCTCTTGGAATTCAAATTGGATAAAAAAATATCCCAAATTCAAGTCATTTCAAATAAATACAACTTTTCAATTGAATTTACATTTTAATTAAAAATAAAAATCTAGACTGAATCCTGCATTGTTATCCTATAATCAACATTTATTATCCATCCCAAGCAGTTATAATATGAAAATTGAAATGCAATTTTAGCCAAACTTGCCATGCTCTTATTATTTAAAGGGGGGTCTTAAGCGTTTCTGAAGCATCTGTGCAAAAGAGTTTTTATATATTATTTTTATTAACTGCCCCCTTTATTTTAGCTCCTTGTATGAGCATGGCCACCTGCATAAGATTACACAAAATATAATTCGCTCCTAACCTTGGGGTAAATCTAACGCAACAATCAACACAGAGTGCAGAAGTAAGTAAATAAAACCACACCAATTCTATACTAGCAACCAGCATGCAATGAAAGCTCGAAAAATACGGCACACAACTGCAAAAAGTAAAACACCGCGGCTATCCTAAGACTAGAGTTGGTTGTCCTATCAAACCATCTAAAGTGTGTGAGGGAAGGTCGCTGTGGCTTTGATATGTCCTAAATAGGATTATTAATTAAAAGTCGTTTCATATTCGATTGGTTGAAAGGCTAAGGGGATTTTCAGTTAAAATTCAAATATTAATGATTTTGAATAAATTTTAGGATAAATACATAAATATTTGTTGGAAACCACCTTTGTTTCACACCGAGGCCTGTGAAGTTTATTTCACCTCCTTGGGGCTAAGAAAATAGCCTCGTAGGCCTGGGTTACCCAGTGATACCCGATATATTAAATGTTTAAGATTTGATTAAGATTAAGAGTTAATAAACTTTATTAAAAAGTGTTTGGTTGCTGATTTTTAAAGATTGATTAATTTAAGTTTGCCATTAATTGATTCGTGGCGTTGTGCCACCAGGCTCGAGGAACCAGCCTCATTAGGACACTTAGCCTCGCAGCCCCGGAGTAGTCCAGCCGATTAACCAAATTAATTGTAATTGAATTAAGATTTTATTTAAAGGTTAAATTAATTAAAGATTAATCTATTTTAAGGTTTAACACCCTTTAGAATCCATTCGTGGCGTTGTGCCACCAGGCTCGAGGAACCAGCCTCTTTAGGACACTTAGCCCCGCAGCCCGGAGTAGTCCAGCCAATAACTTCATCTTTAGGATGGTTTGTGTGTTTTAAAAGTTTTTTGGTGTTTTTAAACATTAAGCTAATGTTTCTGGAGTTTTAAAACAATTTTGAGTTTTATGAATTTTTTGAATATTTTAATCATTTAATTAAAGGTTCAGAAAATTGACTTTTGGATTAAGAGTGTTTTCTGAAATGTTTGTATTTTATTAAAATACTAGACCTTACTACGATCAGTTAGAAGGTAAATACTTTTAAAGCGGATTTTTCTGCATTTTATTACAAAGGTTTGAAGTTTTGAACTAGTTTGACTTAAAGTTGACCGGATTGTTGACTTTTTGAATTTGATGTTTTTCTCGAATTTTAATATTTTTAACAAATATTAGGCATTATTATGAGTTGAATGCAAGTGAGTTTGTTCAATTTGGATTTTTCTGGAATTAGTTATGAAGGTTTGAAGTTTAGGTATTTATTGAATTATCGAAAATCCTTAATTAGAGGGGCCTTTTTGTGATTTTGCTCCAAATGAATCCCAACTCCTTGGAAATATCGCTCCACAGGTCA